>JADRCD010211257.1:0-22247 GCA_019843815.1 Montemys delectorum | reverse complement strand
GTGTGTGTGTGTGTGTGTGTGTGTGTGTGTGTGTGTGTGTGTGTGTGTATACCAGGTCAGAGACTGCAAGGGGAGCTCAAACAACTTAGCCAATCCCAGGTAGCTTTCTGAGGAGGCCAACCAAGGCTCTTAGCCTCCAGCCTGTGTCTGAGGCCCACAGCTCAAGGCTGGGAACAAGGGCTACAGGAAAGATGAGCTTGCCCTCCCCTCCCATCTCCTCCTTAAGACTCAGGCAGGAACATTTGGAAATGTTGCTCTGGGAGAGGTCCGTGTCTTGAAGGAAGTTGGGGAGTCTTTGAGAATGGCAGAGACTGTCCAAACCAGGCTCAGCGCCATTTTAATAATCAGAAAGGACAGCCAGTAACAAGAAAGGAACAGCCTATCCCCCATGAGAAGGGGATTAGGATGGCCCACTGGGTGGGACCTGAGCTCAGATGGCTTCTGCTTAGCCAGAGAGGACATACCCAGGGAGGACATGTGCTGTGACTACAGGGGTGTCAGCCTGGCGATTTGTTTGTTATTGTTGTTTTTTAGCTTGGGAAGGAGCCAAGCCAGAGTCAGGAGGTTAGAGAGCCAGGGCACTTGTCTTGCTCTTTATACCCCTAGCTTGCCCCTTCTCCATGGGATCTTATTTCCTCTCCTCTCCTCTCCTCTCCTCTCCTCTCCTCTCCTCTCCCCTCCTCTCCCCTTCTTCTCCTCTCCCCTCCTCTCCCCTTCTTCTCCTCTCCCCTCCTTCTCCTCTCCTCTCCTTCTCCTCTACTCTCCTCTCCTCCCCCTCCCTCTCCCCTCTCTCCTGCAGACCCTCTCCTTGCTCCACGGAGCTGCACGGCTCCATCAAGCACTGCTGCCTTCCTGTGCTCAGGCCTTGTGGGGGCTGAGAGAGATGAGGCAAGGAAGCAGCCCTGGGCTTGACCCATGACCTGGTAGCAGAAAGCCCTTCTTTCTGATGGTGGCCTGTGTGCACATTAAGTCCTGGACAACAAGAGGAGGCAGTGGGCACCGGTCACAGTCTCCTGGGCCTCCTGTGCTGCGGCCCCTTTCCTAGTCCCCATTGTGATCTTGCTGGGAGGCCTTGGGGCCAGGCTGTGGTGAACACTGTCTTTCTGTTTCCTTGACTCGGGCTCCATCCTGGGGTCAGATGGTCCTGAAAGGCCATGTTTGCCTTGTAGGCACGGAAAGGGGGAGGAAGCGGGGCCTGCTGCAGTGTGTTGTTGTCCCAGGATCCCTACCCAACATACTGTGTCCCATTCATCCCAAGGCAGCCAAGGGCAATGTTCCTCACGACACAGCAGGCCCCCACCCAGGAAGGGTATCACACGGCATCACCCAACCTGCCAGAAGCAATGCTGGTGAGTGAGTCTGTGAAACAGACATGGACACCATGGCTATCGAAGCTGGGCTCGGGGCATCCTTCATCTGTTTGGGGTGGCCTGGGTCTGGCTGTGACCCCAGTCCTGGAATCAGAGCTGGGTAAGCCAGAAGGAGGGAATCTAGGAGGTGTGGGTGGGGATACGTTAGCATCAATCTGCCAGTTCCTGCCCAGAAGCATCCCTGACCATAACGAGGGAGCCTGGGCTCTGCCTGACCCAGAATTCGGCTCTGCCCACATCTGGACAGTCTGTGTGATTCAGTTCAGGAGAAGGGTCTGCCCAACGAGAGCTGGTACACACGCATATGTATGTACATCTCCTTTACCAACAGGGAGGCACCCATCCCCGGGGAGGGCTTTCTGGTTTCTACCTGATCAGAAGGCTCTGTACCCGGGCCAGGGATCCCCTGGAGGAAAGAACTGATTTCTACGGGTTTGACCCTGACCTGTGGGGGTAAGGCTTGTCCACAGTGAGGAGCCTCTGGTCTTGGGATATAGAAGCCCTCGGTCCGTGCAGAGCACCTGACATGACCTTGTCTGGGAGCTGTGGTCCTTTGGTGCCGATCTTGATATGGCCATGCGGTCACACCCATCTGCTGTAGCTGAGACTTCGAAGAATTTCACTTCGGACACAGCCTTGTCAAGCTGCTCCTCACCCTTCTCAGGTTTATCCTCGGGCAAATTGGGCCCCAGAGATCTCCTTCATGGCCGTGTGTCTGTGAAGACAGCTCCTCCTGAGGGATGGCTTATGGGAAACACAAGCAAGCGGGCCTCCAAGTAACTGCAAAGACCTTTTATTCCAGGCAAGGGTCCCCTCCCAGGCTGGGGTGAAGACACGCACGGGGGGCACTCAGCCCTCTAGCCTGGAGTTCTCATGAATGTACATCGGGGCTAATCACCCGTCCTACTTTGACCTGGTTTCCCACTGTCCTCAGCCCCCTGTGCTAAGTCCCGACAGCCTTTGTCTGTTGTGTTCTGAGCAATGCTTGCTACTTGGAAGCAAGGAGCATGTGTGGCTTCCCTCATAATTCCAAATGGTCCCTTTTAGTGTTTCCAGCCAACCGGGGCAGTTCCATGATTTTAAACATGATGACCCAGGAGTGTCTCATTCTGTAGCGCAACAGAATGAGACTGAGCAACAGGACCCAGTTTTCCTGACAGGGAGAACAGCCATTTACAGGGCACTTGGCAGGTATCTGCCCTGGGCCGCTAGCCTTCCAGATGCAGGAGAAACTTGTTTTTTTCTGAGAGCCTGTGTGTCGGAGATAGGAAAGGGATGGTGGGGGAAGTCAGCCACTCGCCATAGCTACATAGACGTGATTAAAATCGGTGTGTGGTCTCCACATAAAGTCTTTTTACCAAACACACCTGTTGTCAGCATGACACAGCTGGGCTTGTGCTCGGGCTGTGCTGAGAAACTCTTCTGGCCTCCTTTGCCGGTGTTTCTAGCCAGCAGGTCTCTGTCCCGGGGTCAGGGCAGTGACGGAAGACAGGGGGACGGGTACTGTGTGCTGCAGGAGGACTCTCTGCTTCGTTTGGACACAGGATGACCCTGCCTACCTGAGGTCTCTGAACCCCTCTAGTGCCCTGAGGCATGAGGCAGCCTGGTTCTCTTTCAGCTCCCGCCTGCCACTCACTACAAATCCAACCTCAGTCTCCCTGTCTCCAGAGGAAATCAACTTCCTCTTTGTTTTGGTTCTCTGTCTGTCTTTGAGGATCCTGCCGCACCCTCTTGTCCTTCCCTTTGTCTGGAGTGATCAGTGATGGCACATACACTTTCTCTATACTTCACAGGACACCCTCCAGTGCATTTTTCCCCAAGTCTTTTTCTGCACCACAGATATACCAACTTCGCGTCCCCACCCTGGATTTGTTGGAACATAGTGGGTATATGAAGTGGCAGCTGGGCATTTGACTGACAGGGGACTCCTAGGTGCAATCACACTGCCACGGATGAAAATAGCATCAGGGACATGATGTGTCCCAGAGGTCAAAGAGAACCTCGCAAGCAAATCACTAGCCCAAGGCACGAAACACAGAATTCTAGGTGGCAGGTACTCTCAGAGACAAAGTGTTCGGGGATACAGGACAGAATGTGAAGGAGGGAGTGGCCAAAGGGGAGACTCCAAATGGTCAGTCTGTGTCTCACTTGATGAGGCACCCGAAGCAGCTTCCCTGTGGCATCATCTACAATTGTTGTTCCCAACTGCTGTCGGACTCCCCACAAGTGGAGACTGGGACAGAGCCTCACTGCACAGCAAGTCCTTCAGTATTTCGTGGCGTCTGCTCACAATAACATCTCATAGTTTTCTAGAAAACTGTGGGTGAGGAAGAAATAACAGGGTCAGTCATAGGTGCCCCAGAGGACTATCCCATGTCACTCTACTGTCTTGGCAAAAAAGACAGGAGCAGAGACAGCATGGGCAACTCTGAGGGAAGTTTAAGAGCCAGTGCCAGCCAGTCAGGACCATTTCCCTTCCTACCCAACTCTGCTTTTGCAGATGTGGCTCCCCATGTCTGTGCTGAGGGACCATAGTGGGGACCAGACCTCTGGTTGACTTCTGGTGGATGAATGGGAGTGAGGATGACATTAATCTTGACTGTGAGGAATCCTTGGTCTGGGTGTCAGGCTATCACAATGTAACCAAGCACCCTTGACTGATGGACACCAACAGTGAGATCTCAGATGTGTTTATTGGTCAGACAGCATGAAACGCAGGCAGGTCAGGACTGAACATCACATTCGAAAAGCAGCCACATAGTAAGGAGTAGCTTATGCTAACTCCTCTAAGGAATGGAATCATGGCTAACCAGCATGGATAGCTACAGGTCACCTGATTGTCTGGTGCAGCATCAGGATACTGACCTGACTGTGGGAGTGACCGGCACTGTGGACATTCACAGTGCCTTGTCAACTCACTAAGCCAGTGAGGGAAGATTTCACTGTTAGATACATGTGTGAACTACTCAGCTGTGTTTTTTCAAAACTGTTGTGAAAATATGATCCCCCAAGGAATGGCCAGAAATAAAAATCACGGTGCAAGCAATAACAAAGCCAGGCATAGCTGAACTTCTATTGCTTGACTCAGCTCAGAGCCTTTCTCATCCTTGCATTCATTTCCAGTGGCCTGAGCTTGCATTGATGCCTAGTCGTGCCAGGCTTTGTCTAAGTTGTCAAGATGGGGGATGTGCAGTCAGCAGGAGAGTGTTTGGCGTGTCACACATAGCTCAAACCATCTTCGCACTCTAAGTGTCTAGAAGAGAAGTGTCAATATAAACAATTGACAATGTGTAGTGTGTCAACTTGCTTTCCAGACATTCTGTATTGACTTGCCCTCCAGTGGCGACATTACTACCCATGGCTCATTCCGGACTCTCTAGCAGCAAATTTCATTTCCACAGTGTCAGCCAGTTTTATAGGTCAGCTCTTACACATTTCTCTTTATATTCCATGGAATTTAAGCACTGCAAAACATGACTAATGGCTATCTGCATTTCTTTCTTTGTGAGTTTTTATATTTTTGTTTCCTTTGTGCATCATCTCTTCCTGTTAAAACCCTACTGTATGGGCCAGTGAGATGGCTCAGTGGTAAAGGCATAGCCACTAAGCCTGAAGATTAGATGTTGATGCCCAGAACTCATATGGTAGAAGGAAGAAACTCTCCCAAGCTGTTCTCTGACCTCCTCCAGTGGCTTTCTAGGAATCTTCAAGGCCTTTAACACCAGATTGGCATTAAAGCCTCCGGCCTCCATCAAGCACCCAGCCTCACAGACTGAACACTTCATTGGTCCTGGGCCTCTCCTGTTCAAGACAGCCATTGCTGGATTACTCTGACGGATAAGCCAGTCTGATAAAACCTGTTTAATGTACATTCCTTCTATGGGTTCTGTTCCCTTCAGATCCCTGACTGAGACCCATGGACAATGTGCATGGGTTCTGCTCTGAAGTCAGGTTCTAGTCTCCTTTGCTTTATTTTTCAGTCATAAGCCTAAAATTTTAAACTCTTCATACTTTGTGACATGGGGACAAAGTATTTGACATGAATGACTAAGAAGAACAAATTTATTTGGTCCAGAGATTTCTGGATTTCAGAGATTTCTGACCATGGCAAGCTGATCTGTTTCTTTGTGTCTGAGCTCAGGGCTTCTCACCTCAGGTCGACCAGAAAGCCAAGAGACCAGAAAAGGTAAGTGACAAGGCTCATTTCTCAAAGACATGTTCCTTGCTCCC
Organism: Montemys delectorum; assembly: GCA_019843815.1. Taxonomy (NCBI): domain Eukaryota; kingdom Metazoa; phylum Chordata; class Mammalia; order Rodentia; family Muridae; genus Montemys; species Montemys delectorum. The sequence continues at coordinate 16,647 of JADRCD010211257.1, read as the reverse complement.
TCCTGGCCCCATGTTCCAGGGCTGCCAAGACCTTCCCAACAGTCCAACGAATAAAACAATGGAATAATCCCCTGATGAAGTCACATCCAGTCACTTCTCATGGTAGGATATACTAGCTTCAGACTAATCCCTCCTTACCCCAACCTGTAAGGAAGAAATTTCAGATCCAAACCATGAGACAAACAAACAAACAAACAAACAACAACAAAAACAGAGAACTTACCAATTATGACTCTGTGAATATTATTTACCTTTGACAACACACACACACACACACACACACACACACACACACACACTCAGAGATTTTACTTTCTTCCTCAGTTGAAGCTGTGTTATACCAATGTCCTAGGTACCACGTATAATTTCCTTTAAGGTCTGGTGGCTATTTGCCTTCTTGGGACCATAATGACCTGTCCTGCATGGTCTGTTTCTGTCAATCAGGAACCCAGAACAAAAGCTGGACTCTGAAGTCCCATCCTGCCTTGCTTCCTTCTGTGACCTTTGACATTTCTGCAGCCCATGGGCCCGCTGGTTGGGCTGCAGTTCCTCTGTGGTTTGTAATGTCACCATTCCTCCCTCAGGCTGTGTCCAAGCGCCTGTCTCTCTGTGGTACTACACGCTTTCATTTTTACAAGATATAATTGTGAAGACAAAGTAAATAAACTGAGGACTCATGACTCCACAGTAAGAAGATAAAACTGAATTTGAAAGTTGGCAAAGGACAGGAGCAATTTCTACAAGAAAGTTATGAGGAGAGTGGCTTCTCAGGCGGCATCCTTTGCAGAGTGGCTGATTTTCAGGGCTGGGCTACTGACGCTCCTGGCCTACAGTCTAGAGTGCACCTGGGTATAAAATTCTGAGTTCGGCAAGACTTTTCTTCTGCCACTTGGCAGGTGTTATTTCAGCACATTCTTCCTCTAGGATTAAAATAGAAAATATGAGCACTCATGGGGACAAGAGATAATAGGTCCTCAGGTCCCTGATTCTGAGGACCTACTGCCTACCACACACCTGTCCTCTTCTTCCAAGGTTTATAATGTGTAGGATGTCTGTCTATGACCACAGCAAGGTGGGGAGGGAACTTCCAGGATGTCCCCAGGGACATGCTGGTCACCAATCTGTATCTTGTATGGTAATATCCACTTAAACCATGAGGAAGAGATAAAAACAACCAACCAACAACAAAAACAGCACCCCCCCCAAAACAACAACAACAGAACCTCCACAGCATTCTCATGATAGAACACCTCAGAGACCACTACACCTAACAAATGAGCAGCAGCCCTCTCTCAGTCAAAGTCTCCCTGGCTCCATGCCGGCCCCTTTTCTCACCCTCTTCTTCCACTGAGATCCCTTGTGGGGGAGTCTGTGCTGAATCTCAGGTGTAGGTTCTACAATATCTAGGACAAGGGTCAAGATGGCTTAGGAGAGGTTTGATGGCAGTGAAAATGTATGTGTGTATGTATATGTGTTTGTATGTATGCATGTGTATGTGTATATGTGTGTATGTATGTGTGTGTATGTGTGCATATGTGTGTTTGTTTTTGTATGTATGTGTATGTGTGTATGTGATGTGTGTATGTATGTATGTGTATGTGTATACATGTGTGTGTATATGTGTGTTTGTTTTTTATGTATGTGTATGTGTGTATGTGATGTGTGTATGTATGTGTATGTGTATACATGTGTGTGTATGCATGTATATGTGTGTGTATGTGGTGTGTGTTTGTATGTATGCATGTGTATGTGTGTATATGTGTGTATGTATGTATGTGTATATTGTGTGTGTATGTGTAGGTATGTGTGTGTATGTATGTATGTGTAGGTATGTGTGTGTATGTATGTATGTATGTGTGTGTGTGTGTTTGTGTGTGTATAAACTATTTGTTCTCTGGAAACTTTTAGACCTTTTTGTCTGGGGCTCTGCCTGGCATATGCCACCCGTCCCTAGCTACTGTGGTCATGCCCCTGCCTTCTTCCTGTTTTCGTGACTTTCCTAGGATCACAGACACAAGGAGGAATCCTGCTTGGTGCTTAGGCCCGAGAGAAGAAGGCCTTAATTTCCAGTACTGTCAACATTCATGTGTGTCCTTGAATTGGATTTCAGGTTAAACATCTGTGGCCTGGCCTGTCATTAGCATGCTAGGTCTCTGGGAGCCTTGGCTGGCAGCACTGCCTGCCGGTTCTGTGGTGTCAGTCTGTTTGACAGTGTGGTCATGTCAGCCTTGCAGGGACACAGAATAAAATCAGCAAGAGTGGTACAGCTGGTTTCTGCTATGACATTCCAGCCATCAACCCTTCTTTCCCCACCCCCCATGAATGTGGCTATCCCAGTCCTTCCCAGCAAGCCACGGCAATCCCCATTTGTGCTCCCCCCTTTCACACCTTTTCTCAACCCCTCTGGATACCTGGGACATAGACTGAGTCTTCTAGGGGCCCCAGGAGTGAGCCTGGAGTGTGTGTGTGTATGTGTGTGTGTGTGTGTGTGTGTGTGTACACGTGTGCGTGTGCATGTGTGTGTGTGTGTGTGTGAGAGAGAGAGAGAGAGAGAGAGAGAGAGAGAGAGAGAGAGAGAAGAGTAGTCAGACTGAACAATCCTTGTGTTCCTGTTTCCAGGTTGCTAAACAGCATCTCACAATGTGCTCCATCCTTGTCCTTGGTTTGAGCTGTAGGTGAACAGAGGGAGGTGAGGAGGGCAGAACTGAAGAACAGCAAAATCCCAGCATTCAAGATAGGCATCTTGCCTTGAAGTCTTTTTAAAAATTCCAAAGGGGCAAAAATAAAAGCCCAAAGACAAAAGCATCACAATTTCAAAGAGTTGGGCTTGGTTATGAGTGTGAGCAGGAGCCCAGGTAGAAGAGTGTTCAGCACACTGGTCCTTTCTTACAAGTAGCCAGTGAGGTGGTCGTGGGTGTCCCTCAGATGACTGTGCAGGCAGATGTGGGGCAGAATGGCCTTCGCTCCAGGGCTGTGGGGCTCTCGATAGGGAGCTATAGGAGAGCAGGTGCCATCTTCTCCAGCTTTAATCTCCACACAGGGATCCATACTGGAAGTGTTAGGGTTCCTGAAGCTTGGAGCTTTGCCTTGTATGTGGTCTCTGTTGTTGGTTCGGTCTCCTTACACATGCAGCAGGGATGAGGGGTGACCATAACAGAAAGCCTGCTTCATCTTGAGCCCCAAAAAGAAGAAATGGCGCTTTCCTGCAGCCTCTGGAGGGAGCCCAGCTGTGGACACCTCGGACTTCAGATTCATGACTCTTAGAGTGCAGCAGAAGCCTCCAGTTTGGAGCAATTGCTGGGGCAGCCTTGGAAACTGACACCCAGGATGAGATGTCAGCCCTTCTCTAAAGCGGGGGGAGTGCTACAACAAACAATAGAAGGAGCCAGAATAGGGGAGGTAAGCATTTTTCAGAGGAGGGCCACTTGGTTCAGCTGTTGAGGACCCTGGCGAAGGCCAAGGTCATGTAGCATTTGCTTCTCATGGTCTTGGGTAAGCCAGCTCTCGAGGAAGGCTCGTGCCCAAGGTGTTGACAGGGACACCTGTGGCAGATGGACTTGCTCGAAGGAAGCTATTGTTCTTTTGGCTTACCTGCATCTTCTGGTTTTCCTCAGTCAAGTACACAGGATGAGTGCTTGAAAAGAAAAAAAGGTACTAGCCACAGCTTTTAAGTGAAAAGGCAAAACAGGAAACTCTTCTGGCCTGGTGCTGCCTTTCTTCTGTCAAATGACAGAGCTTCCATTACAAAAGGGCTGAGAAGGCCAAGACCTCACAAAACCCGCTTCCCTCAGCAGACGCCCTACTCAGTGTGCCTTTCCATGTCAGCTGCTTCTACATCTGCTGCTCCCACCAACCTTCGCTGCTGCTAAAAGATGTCCAAATCTTTTACCTTCTGAAGAAAAAAAAAGCAAAAATGCCGTAGAATCAAGAGAGACATTTGAAAGTGAAGATGCAGAAACATTACAAGCCCTTGCTGTGTTCTACGACACTACCTCGGTGTGCCGTCACTGCCCCTGCCTTGAGTCCATACCAAGCGGCTTCATCCCCTAAGTCCCAAGCCAGAACCCACGTGGCTTGTGATCAAGCCCTGGAAATCAGCAAGGCCATCACGTGAAAAAATGTCTGTACTGTCTTCTGCCACAGGCTTCTTCAAAGTGCTCTTAAAAAACAAGCAAAGACCCCCTTCAGGAAGTCAGATGTCCACTAGAGATGGGGGGGACACCCAGATCATGACTAGAAAAGGCCTCTGTTACCAAGGGGAATTGTGGCAGTAGAGGAGGCACCATTCCACATCACAAGGGCCGTGTGGTTGGGATGGCGGCTGGCCAATTGTGGAAGTGGAGAGCCGGGTGTTACTTGTGAAATCACTGCTAGGCACATGCTCCATGCTCTATGAACAGCCTCTTAACATGCAATGCTTTGCTTCTTTGTATCTGTGGCAAGGTCACGATTATGCCCTTCAGTGCACGATGAGCTTGCTGATGGCGTTGGGCACTTGGCCAGCCTGGACTAAACCAAATATGGAAAGAGAGGCGGAGGAAAGAAGTTCAGGTCTTCAAACTCTAACCTGAGCCAGAGACATCCTCCTGCGTCAGCTGGAACCTGGCACCTGCAGTGAGGCTGGGCCTGGGATGGGGTTCATTATCATTGGCTTTCGTAGGGGAGGGCCAGAGCTTGACTGCTTTCAGGCATGGTGACAACTGCAGCTATGCTGTCAGGTGCCAGCATGCGGTCAGAGAGCATGGTGGAGACGGCAGGAGTAGCAGGGGACTGAGAAGCTGCAGGCATCCAGAGAACCCACTCTCAGTGATAGCAGAGCTAGATCAGAGCCGGGCTGAGAGGAAACGTGTGGAGACACGCCGGTGGAACCAAGATGGGACTGGGCTGCCAACTAAGGGACATCTTGAGAGCCATTTAGTTTAGAAAGGAAGACAACTCCTATGCAGGCCTTGAAACTGTGACCAAGACGCACCTGCTGAAGGGGAGAGGCACCCGGAAAGTGAGTCCCTTTATGTCTATGCACAAGATACAACTGACCTTCTGCCCAAATGTGGGCAGACACTGAGGGAGACTGGCATCGCCATGTTGGACAAAGTTCCCCCAGAAAGTCTATCCTGGTCCCTCTCCAGGACAACCAAGCCCAGGGTGGCACAGGCTCTTTTCCACGCTCAGCAGGCTTCCTCCTGGTAGAGATTCTGGATCTCAGGTGAGGCAGAGGGCTGGGCACAGTTTTTTTTTGGCTTGTAACTGGCAGAGAGACAGTCAGAAAACAGCCTGGGCACAGGCCAGTCTATGCCAGTGGCCTCTGCTCATGGAGATGGGCCTGGGGTAGACATCACTCTATTACACATTTGGGTTCGATGCTTCATGAAAGTCTGAGCTCCTTTGGTCTGAGGGTCCTGAGTCTGGGGAATTCGGGCCTCCAAAGGGACATGCTAAGTCTCAATAGATTTTGGGGGTTAGCCCCTGCCCAGTCTTTTAGGGCTTCTCCAGCTGTGGTTCATTTTAATTGTCAAGTCGTCACAATGTAGACTCTCCTGGGAAGACAGTCTCAGCGAGAGATTGTCTGGATCAGGTTGGCCTCTGGCCATGTCTGTGGGAGATTATTTTGATTATGCTAATTGATGTGGGAAACCCCATCTTAAAAGTGGGTGGTACCATTCCTTGGCTTGGGGTCCTGAACCATATAGGAGTACAGAAGGCAAGCAGAACAGTAGGCAGGCATGCCTTCATTTTCCTGATGCCCCTAATTGCGGATGTGATTAGCTGCGTCAAGTTCCTGTCTTGCTTTTTCCCATGGTGCTGAACGTGGAACTGTGATCTAAACTAAACCTCCCTTCCCTAACTTGCTTTTTTTTCTCAGGCTTTTTTTTTTTTTTTTTTTAAATCACAAGAACAGAAATGAAATTAGGATACCAGCCAGGAGCCTAGCAAGACAGAGAGAGGTTATCACGCCAGCAGAGAGATTGGGCTGTCAAGAGGAGACATGGGAGCAAGACAGAATTGCTTGTGTCTTGTGGAAGCTTTGAGGCATCAGTGGCTGGATGGTGGCAAGCAGGAAATCTGAGCTCTTGGTAACTGGCCTTTCTGACAGAGTGCTATGGAAGGGTGTCAGGGTCCCAGGTGGGTAGCGGGTGTCGGTCAAGCACAGTGGTGGCTCTCCCAGCATCCTTGCAGCTGCAACTCTCAAGCCCCAAGGAGCTGCTCCTGCAAGGCGTGGCTTTCCAAGCCACACTGTCCCCAGGCAGGCTGGGATGCTGAGAGCCCCGAGAGTGTGGGTTGCTGATGCATAAGCTGGGTCTCCTAGGGATGTGTAGAGGTGTGGAGGTGTGGAGGATTTCTTTGATCCCACAGGGACTGTTTTACATAGAATACTGCTCACCCCTGACCCAGTTCACACTCGGTGGCCCTCTGTACCGCCCCAGGTCCAGCCCTTGCCTCCCTACATAGGGCTCCCATGCACTCTGCAGTGCTGTGTGCAATAGCCACATCATATTTCAGCTTCTGTTGGGCCCTTCTGCATTCCATATGTGAGCTTTAAGAGTCGAAGTCCCCAGCATAGAAATACCCACTGGAAAGTGTGATTCCTATGACAGCCAATCCCACAAGCCCTTCTGTTATGATGATCAGGTCACCAATGGTAAGGGCTAGCCTCCTGTCACCCTCCCCACCCCTCTCTTCCCTCTCCTTCCAGTGTGATCACATCAGTTATAATTACCTTTTCAAACTGTGTAGCGGCAAAGGTTTCCCAAAGGAAGCACCTCCTATGGGGAGCACACTCTTCCTACAGGGCGAACACTCATAGGGAGTGCTGCACATAGCAGACATTTCTCCCAGGGAGCACCCCATGCAAGGAGCACCTCCTACAAAGAGTATATTCAGAGGGAGTCCCTCATATAGCAGATATCTCTTTGCAGAAAGCATCTCACACAGGTAGCACTTCACACAGCGAGCGCTTCACACAGCGAGTACCTCACACGATGCCACTTCATACATTGAACACCTCACTCAGCAGACACTCCACACAGGGGGAATCTCACACAGAATCCTTGTTTCTCCTAACATACACCTTCTCTCTGTGGCCAGCGGATGGTGTTGTGACCCCAGGACCTTTGCTTCTTCCACCTTCTGATGGCTTCATTGTTTATACTTCACCATCGAGGTACAGATTCAGTCCTGCTTTCCTAATTTGGGAAGCAAACTTTCGCCTTTCGGGGGACCCAGCTGAGATTAATCGTAGGAGAATCGGGAGCAGTTTGATTTTTCTCCTGGAATCTTGAGTGCATCCTGGGTTTCCTCCCTTTGGCTCTGCTGGTTTTTATGCCAGTCGTAGATGTCTGAGGTCTCTTTGGGGCCAGCAATGTTTCAGTCCTTTTCAGACAAAGCTTATTTCCAGGGTGTCTGTGCTGTCGTAGAGCCTGGTCAGCTGGTGGAGTGCTCACTTCTCTGGTGGCTCTGCTGCCTATAGGAGGGACCTCTGGAAGTCCCTCTCTTCCCCAGTTCTCTTTACCCTGAAGCCAGTTTTATTTTTCAGGCAGCCATGGATTCCCAAAGCTCCTGCCTCCCTGCTCCAAGGCAACTTGGATGTTATATGTCTTCAGAACTGAGGGTGTGGGTCATTGGGGTCATTGGAAGGTATGAAGGTTCCACATCAGGGCTGTCTGATGCCCCGCCCCACACCTCCCACCAGTGTGGCTTCACTCTTCCCTGTGACAGCTCTGTATCTGTTTCCCCAGGTCTGTCCTGTGGATGGCCTTCCTTGGTGGTGTTTTCTGCTGTACAGGGACCATACTAGGGCCTCTGTGCCACATGGCCCCCCTGCCATCTTCCCTCCAGCCTGTAGCCTTCCTCAGACATTTAAATCCTCAGCTCAGGATGCCCCTCCCCTTTTTCTTCCCAGCAGCAGCAGCAGCTCTGTTTTGTGTGGCTTGCCCTGCTGTGGTCCACAGGGTCCAGATGGAGTTCTGTGATCACTGGCCACCGCTAAGCTGGCAACGGGGCTCTCTCTGCTGTCCAGGAACACTTGCCAAGGGCTCAGCCACACACCTTTGCCGATGCACACACCAGGATCTCAATGGCAACTTTTACGTACCTGGAAGTAACCTAACTCGCTGATAGGCCCTCAAGCAGCAGTGCCAACAGCTGGTACCAGCTCACCAGCATCCCCTTAATCCAGAGACTGTATCCTATGGCCTTTTTACGAAAAACCTAATGAGTGCATGGATACTTGAGGGATACCTGAGGCAGCTCTCCAGGGACTCTGAGAAGGTGTCCCCAGTGACTCTGTGAGGATGTCCCCAGAGAGAATTTACAGGACCCTTTGAGTGCACGTGACACCCTTCCTTCTTCCTCTCATGGATGCAGGCAAGATGCTGAGCGGGGGAGCTGTCATCCCTTTTTCTCAATGGCCACAGACCAAGGGTTTGAAAACCCAAGCATCTAGGGTGGGCAGAAGCACCGAGGTCTCCCCCAGGGTCAAGGGGACTTTCCATCCACAACTCCCTGCTGCTGTGTCTGATGCTCTATGTCCTGCAGACCTGCAGGCTGGCAATCCTGGATAATCCTGGACTAGGGCACAGGTACCACTGGTTTGTGATTGATTTTTAGAGAACCAAGAAACTGCAGACTGAAGATATCAGGCCTTGAGCTGCAGCCAGAATGAGTGTGACTCTGGCCACCTTGTCCCTGTCTTGCTCCATTCTTGCACATGCTCATACATACGTGAGGGGCACATATTTGCTTCTCATGAAACTGGGACAGGTTCCACAGTATCAAACTATCCATCTTCCCTCCTCAGAGACCTACTAGGCTCTCCTCTGCCCTCCTGGGCATATGTGTTTCTGCCTGGACAAACAAGCACATATTTGACAGCAATCAAGTCTCAGGCAATCAAGGGCTTTCTATAGGGGGGCAAGGATGCTGTTTATTGCCCCTTCTTTGGCTCTGCAGTTGGCCAGACCATCTTCACAACCCCAGAGCACCACAGGCCCTTGACAGCCATGGTCGTGTGTGCTTAGGCTTCCATTCTCTTGGACCCTAGTACACCCTCTTAGCCGATTCTGGGTTGGTCCCCTTTGAGAATGTTACAATGGTTCCCACCTGGAGGAATTTATGCTTCCCTCCCTCTGGGAGCCTGAGATGCTGACTCAAGGGGGAAAGGGCAGCTGAGTAGCACACTGACTTCAACCGCTAAGTCTATTTCCTTAAGTCCCGGAGCCAACCCCTGATTCCCACTTCAACCCCAAAGTGAGATACATTGGCCACTGCAGACAGCACACGCAGAGAGAAGGATGGCTTTGTCATGGCTCAGGCCTGAGGGAGACACCACCTTGGACCATATTAGAGTCCTTTGAGCTCGTCCAGGATGTTACACAGCTTAGCATAAAAGGGCATGCAGGAGAGCTCACTGTTCACATGACAAGGACTTGTCCACAGCTGCCTAAAACAGATGCAGCCTTAGTGTTCTGGGGGATGGTGGGAAGTGGGCACATTCCTCTTTCCGAGTCTCCTTCTTCCTAGGACCTGGTCTTTCAGGTGCATGCCGGCTTGGTGCTTTTTCCAATACCTTCAGACAATTGACTTCTGTACACAGGGTGAGGCGTTCTCTTTGTTTTCAGAATACTTAACCCATGGACAAAAAGTAGACCCCTGTGCTGGAAATGGGGAAGTCCGTCCTTCCTCTGCCTGTTGCCAGCACATCTGTCCGTCCATCCTTTGCCTTTATGCGTTGATGCTATCGGTCGTTTCTCAGGAATGTCTTCCCCATGCTCAGGGCTAAGGATTTTCTTCTCCATAGTGCCGATGGTTTTCCCTTTCACGCTCTGCTCAGTCTTTAGCTCTGAAGCTGACTGTCAGGTTACTGTTGACTCAACCATACAGGGTTCCAGGGACAGAGATACTGTCACTCACGACAAGCTGTAAAGTTCCCTTTGCAAAGTCCTTTGTTTTAAGAAGGTTAATTTGCATACAATTCTAGTCTCGTAAAAGCTTTTTGTTTTTCTCCCTGCCTTTTGTGACAGGTGCTTGATAGGGCCCTTGTCACCCTGGCTTGTCTGACTCATTGGAAGGTGTCAGTCAACCCAGCCTCTGCCCGTGCTTGCTAAAACAAGCAAGGAGGACAAGGGAGGAGCAGTGAAGAGGAGACCAGAGAGAAAAGAAACCTGGGGCCTCTGCAGGCTCAGACAGCTAGGAGAGCTGCCAGAATAAACTATTTCATTCTAGCCATAGTGCTTGGAATTATAAGCCCACTTGTAAGTGGTCTGTCTTAGTCGCTTTTCCATCACTGTGGTAAATTACCATGACCAAGGCAGCTTATAGAAGGGAGAGGTTATTTGTGGCTTAGAGTTCCAGAGCGTTGCCACCATCACAGAGTGGAACACGTTGGCAGGCAGGCAGGCAAGGTGCTGGAGCAGCAGCTGAGAGCTCTCACATCTTGATCCACTAACAGGAAGCCAAGAGCTAACTCAAAATGACATGAGTCTTTTGAAACTTCAAAGCTCATCCTTAGCGACATATCTCTTCCAGAAAGGCCATGCCTCCTAATCCTTCCCAACTAGTTCTACCAACTGGGGACTAAGTATCCTAACATATCAGCCCTTGGGGGCCATTCTCCCTCAAACCATCACATGACCACAGGTCTTAAACGAGCTGAAAGGAGCATGAGGGGGATTGCTAAACATGAACAGGCATAAGGAAATGCGAAGTTCAAAGCCCTTTGCTATGCTGAATATGAGAGTAGGCTTGGAAAGGGGCCTCTGTGTTAGTTGGCTTTTCAACTCCTTACAAAATACCCCAGATCATTAACTACCCAAAGCAGGTTTGTTTCAGCTCATACAGTCTTCAAGGTTTTAACCCATTGCTTTTTAGGAGTGAAAGCTAGCAGTGGCAGAGAGAACAAACCCACTTATGTCATTAGTCAGGATACACACACACACATACACACACACACACACACACAAACATGGTGCCGGGGTCCATCAAACTGGGAAAGCATGGGGTGTCTCTGCCTATGGTGGCAGAGTGTGAGGCAACTGCATGGACCAAATGATAGAGAACTAGGTATGACTGGTGGCAGGTATAATCTTCAAGGACTTGCCTTGTCAGCCAGACCCTACCTCCCAAAGAACCCACCACCTCAAATATCTGGGAGACCACTAGCTAGGGACAAGGATTCAAAATATGATCCATACTCAAGCTATGATATTTTACTCAAACCTTCAAAATCATCTACATGAGTATCTTACAGTACAAAATGCATCCAGCTCAACTTCAAACCCCCCACAGTCTTACTAGGTCTAACAGTGTTCAAAAATCTCATCCTAGACTCTAGAGGTCTCTGTGAGACCACGTGAAAAGAGCTTAGGATCTTCCATCACACAGGGAAGGCCATTAGGTGCTCAAAGTCTGTGATCTGTGTTTTGATTTTGATTGTATAGGGGATTTTAGTTAAGAGGTTGCATGGATCTCAGAAAGGACTTTGAACTTTAGACTTTTAAACATTGTTGAGACTGTGGTAGTAGACTACAGGAACTTTGAAGTTGGACTCTAAGGCAGGAGTACTACTCAGAGAAATTGGACAAAAGCAGGACCAAATGCCAGCGGAACCAACACCACGCCCTGTAGCCCCGAGCTCTGTACCCTGGCCATGTGACATCATCATCTGACTTCTATCAGACCTAGGCATCCCTACTAGTTTTATTCTGTTGCTGCGACAGATACCAAGAACAACGAGGGGAGGAAAGGGTTTATTTCATCTTAGAGGTGACATATGGTCACTCACTGAGGTAAGTCAAAGCGCGGGAACTCACTCAAAGCAGAGCCTGCAGGAAGACTTGCTTCCTCCTCCATGCAGCATTACTTCTGACCAGGGAACTAACTCGCAGCCGTGGAAGTGCAGCAGTAATGGTGGAGGAACACTCTTTAAGGGCCTCCAGGTGAGCTTATAGGAAGCCAGCTTTCCTATATAGGCCAGAACCTCCTTCCTAGGGAATGGTGCTGCCCATAGTGGATTGAGTTCTCTTAAAACAATTAGCATTCAGAAGAATTCCCCATAGACATGTGCATAGGCCAATCAGATCTGGGCAACCCCGCAATTTAGACTCCTTTCTCAAATGACTGTATCAAATTCATTTCAAGCTAATAGGGACAGTCTCCCTAATCCTACAGGCCTTCTGTTTGCAACACACGTGGTCTCTCTTATGCCAGTTTCCTTGGTGAATCCAATGTTCATAACCTCTCCAACATCTTGAGGTCTCCACTGCAGATTAGCATCACCCTTACAGTTCCAGACATCACCCAGGCAGGGAACCCCTGCAGCGTATCCAATCCCGCTACACACTGCCTAACCTTCCAGACTTTTCTCAAAACTCTGTTCACAAGCATCCATGAATCTTCATTGCTTGAATTCTAGCAGGATACCTCTGAAGCTTTCCCCTAGTAAAAGAAGTATTTCAAATAGATTTGCAATCTTATACCCCAGAGCCTAACATGGGTGGGTGTCACCCTCAAGGTACCTTTTCTATTGTCAGCATGCAAACTGCTAGTGTGGCTTCTCTTGAATGTACCACTATCTTTAGAAATGATAGCCGTTCTCTTTGCACTTGCCTTTTCTGATACTTTAAATACATCTGTATTTCTTTAGTGGCTAAATGTAATGATCTCTACATATTTTTTTACTGCATATTCTCACCATAAGCCTCCCTAAAAGCAGCCAGCAATAACCATGCCACAAAAGAATTCATTACTTTTGAATTCTGGCACACACACACACACACACGCACACACACACACACACTCTTGTCATATTCTTTATTCGAGTAGTAAGAAGGCAGGCCAGCTGCCATCCGGTACCTCCTGACAGTGTTTACTATCCATAATTCTATCCATGTTCTTCTCTTCTGAGCTCCTGTCAGAATCACGAGCTGAGCACAAGTCCTAGATTCTAAGATTTCTCTATCCTGATCTCCCACATTCTTCCTGCAGATGTGACCAGGTTTGTCACAGCCACAGAACCATACTGCCAGGTACTGTCTATCACTGTGACCCATAAGTGGCAGATACAAGTTACGGGCAGATGTGTTCTGGCTTCTGCTTTGTACTTCAGCCAGTCTGACAGTCCCTTCCTCAGAGACAGGAGCCTGAGCAGAAGCTCTCTCATCATAGTGAACCTGGAAGCAGAGAGCAGTTGAACCCAGAGACCGGGCTGTCGCCTTCAAAGGCCCTTGTCACTTATTTTTGCCAGGCAGCTATCACCCCTTATCCTGGCCCCCATAGAATAGCTCTTTCAGAAGAGGGGCAAGCATCCAAGCCACAGATCTGTGGGGGATATAACACCAAAGTCGCCCAGGTTGGCAGCCAGCCAGAGTAGGCAGAGAAAGGAAGACACAAGTTTTCCTTGAGAGGCTCAGGAGGCTCTGACTTGCCCGAGACTGAGACCAAGGAGGACACATTTCTGTCATGGGAAGCCACCATTTGTGGCCTTTTGTCCCTTCAGATAGATTTCCTCTCTTATTGGCCCTTGCCACACCTATATGCTTCGGAAGGACGGTCAGAGCAGGCTGCAGGGGTCCAGATGCCTCTAGAGCAGTGGTTTTCAGCTTTCCTAACGCTGCGACTCTGTAATACAGTTCCTTAGGTGGTGACCCCCAACCATAAAATTATCTTTGTTGCTACTTCAGAACTGTAATTTTGCTACTGTTATGAGTCATGGTGCAAATAATCTGATTTGCAGGATGTCTGATACGTGATTCCCCATGAAAGGGTTCTTCGAGCCCTCAAAGGGGTCGCGACCCACAGGTTGAGAACCACGGCCCCCAGAGTTACCTGGGGACTCTGGGTATGAGGTTCTTGATAACCTTAGGACTCCCCTCACTAGAGGCAAGATTCTCAGTCTTTGAGCTTATAGCAGGAACCTGTGGCTGCTAGCCTGTGTGGCTAACTTCCAGCAGGGGAAGATCCCCTGTACTCCAGAAGGACCCTCTGAATGAGTCAGCCTCAAACCTATAGAAGCAGGGGCGGTAAACAAGACTTTAAGGTATGGGTTCCCAGGCTCCTGAGCAGGGAAGCACCAGGCTGTACAGGGAAGGGTGCTGAGGAAGGCCTGCAGTCCACACACCACCCCAGGGACACTAGACTAACTGCGCTTCCATGAATCATGGAACAAGCAGACAACTGCACCTCTCCCCTTTTAGTAAAATCGGAGATGGAATCCATCTACATAGCTGTCCCTGGGTGGAGGATTTCGTTTGCCTCTGTACATGTTCTGTGTTTGCTAAGATTCCTATAGTGGAAAATCCTTTCCTTTAAAGGGTCTTGATGAATAATAGGCTTGAAGCCTGCAGGCCACAGGCGTCCGTCACTGAAGGCTGAGACTGTGACTTGGCTCTGGGCCGACATGGGTGACTTCCTGGCAATTGCCAGATAGGACGGAGCAGCCTGCGGGCGAGACACAATTATCTGCTGGCTTCCAACCAGTGATTCATGGTTTTAGATCAGCAGTGCTCAGCTGATCTCCAGGTCACTGCCAGGCTCCTGCTTGTGTGTGTGTGTGTGTGTGTGGGGGGGGAGTGGAATTGTTGGAGCTACTGCACTGGAGGTTAGAGGACAGAAAAATGTTAATTATGTTTTGCTAATTTATTAAAGAGCACACACGGAGGGACTCATGGCTCCAGCCGCATATGTAGCAGAGGATGGCCTTATCTGACATCAGTGGGAGGGGAGGCCCTTGGTCCTGTGGAGACTTGATGCCCCAGTGTAGGGGAATGCTAGGGCGGTGAGGTGGGAGTGGGTGTGTGGGTGGGGGAGCACCCTCATATAGGCAGGGAGAAGGGGCATGGGTAGGGGGTTTGTGGAGGGGAAACTGGGAAATGGGACAACATTTGAAATGTAAATAAAATAGCCAATAAAACAAACAAACAAAAGTTAACCAGGACAAACTCATTACACTTCAACGCAGCTAATATATTCTGATGAGGAATATAAATATTCTCCAAATGAAAAGAGTGGAGTGGCACGATTTAAAAGGTTATTTATTATTTTGTGTGGACGTGAGCATGAGTGTTTGTATCTGCACCACAACATATGGGTGCAGGTCAGAAAATAGCTGGCTGGCGTTGGCTTTCTCCTTCTACTGTGTGGGTCCTAGTTGTCTTGGCCGCGGGTGCCAGTACCTGCTGAGCCAACTCCCTGTTCCTAAGTTTTCCCCTAAAAACAGTTTTCAGATCTGTCCAGTGCTGGGCTTGCTAGAAGCCAGTATGATTTTTCCAGTTGCTTCTGCATCCCATTCGTGGTCAGAATACGTCTGCTACAAACCATGGCTTCACGCAGACTGTAGCAGGAGGCAGGAGGAGAGTTCAGTAGAATGTGTAGATAACTGGGGATGCTGTTCTTTGAAATTAACTAAAATCTGACACATTAGGGTCTTCATTAGTTCAAAGGAGATTATGAAGGTACATTAAAGACTGAACATTTCCTTGTTTGTTAAATGACAATTCAGAACTCTGCCCAGACCTCGAATGGATTTTTGAGAGTGACTTTTGTACAGTCATATTTTGGACTTTTGGAAAACACTGGCTTGCCACCCTGTGTGGGTCTCCTTTCCTTGTGTAGCCTCCCCAGCGCTGAGGTGTCTTATCACATCAACACACCAGCCCACAGGAAGGTCTCGGGTGCACAATGTGGGGTTTTGACATAATTTTTGATTGTGAGCTTGACATTAGCATAGTTCTATCTGCTACTTTTATTTTGAAATCAAAGTTTCATTTTGCTCATCCTAGAGAAAAAGGTCTGCTAAACACCAAGTCTTATTAAATACAGTTTGATCTCTGTTATATCCTGCACAGTTTCAGGGACAGACCTGACTGGGGCAGTGAGAGAATGAAGAAGTACCAGACAGACATACAGACATACAGACATACAGACACAGAGAAAAGCTGGTTTCAGGTTCACTGGAGTCTTGGACGGAGAAACCACAGAACCTCAGAGGCCTAGTGTGTTTATTACATAGGGTTGAAGAGAGTGAAGGATTGCATACAGCTGAACCGGGGGTGAGGTAATTACATACAGATAAACAAGAAGTCAGGGTTTATATGATACAGCTGGTTCAAGCAGACAGATTCAGCTCTGGCTCAAAGTGAGCGAAGAGAGGACTATGTGGTGAGGTCTGGGCAATGAACTGGTCCATGGGATGCTGAGCTGTGCTGGTATATGGCCATGGAACTAACTGGTCCATGGGATGCTGAGCTGTGCTGGTATATGGCAATGGAACTAACTGGTCCATGGGATGCTGAGCTGTGCTGGTATATGGCCATGTAACTAACTGGTCCATGGGATGCTGAACTGTGCTGGTATATGGCAATGGAACTAACTGGTCCATGGGATGCTGAGCTATGCTGGTATATGGCCATGGAACTAACTGGTCCATGGGATGCTGAGCTGTGCTGGTATATGGCAATGGAACTAACTGGTCCATGGGATGCTGAGCTGTGCTGGTATATGGCCATGGAACTAACTGGTCCATGGGATGCTGAACTGTGCTGGTATATGGCAATGGAACTAACTGGTCCATGGGATGCTGAGCTGTGCTGGTATATGGCCATGGAACTAACTGGTCCATGGGATGCTGAGCTGTGCTGGTATATGGCCATGGAA
>JADRCD010211256.1:0-10675 GCA_019843815.1 Montemys delectorum | reverse complement strand
TTCTCCCTGGGCTCATGGCTGCTGCTGGTTCAAGGCCGCCCCGGGCTCATGGTGGCTGCTGCTGCTGCTAGTTCACATTCTCCTTGGGCTCATGGCTATTCTTCAGCTCTCTGTTTTATTCCTTTCCCATTGGCTTAGACATCTGACTTGGAAGGAGGTTTTCAGGCTTTTCCAAAACAAAGAACATGCATAGTAAAGCCTAATAAAGAGCCCGGAACATCAGCCCCTGGGGACAGGGTTCTAAAGGTGGTCTTGTTTCTTAGTGGGATCCTTGGTCTTTGCAAACCTCTTAGCCTGGCCAGCTGCCTGAGTCATGGTGTTCTATTTGTTCTCTGTCATGAAAATCAGCTTGCGGGAGGAGCCTGAAGCCACAGCATCTGCCCAAACTGGATGCCTGTGTTTGTTTGCTTGTGTTTTTTTGTTTGTTTGTTTTGTTTTAATTTGGGTTGTGTTTTGCCCCTTTCTCAGAAACTGAAAGAGAAGTAGGGCCTGGCAGCAGGTTGTGAAAGCTCTGTAGACCTTTGGCCCACTGAGGGTAGGGTGCTCTGATATGTCACCATGGGAACCCCTGTACATCAAGAGAGGCCAGGCGAAGCTGTCACATCCTCTGGGTTTTCTGACAGTCTTTGGTGGTGTCTTCCTCTTGAGTTGAACAGAAGACTCAGAAAAGGAAAGAAATAGAATTTCAGGACTGTGATGGGCCAAGCTGCAGGGGAAGTTGGAAGATATCCCAGACCAGTATATCAGCATTTTCCAGGTGCTCAAAGGAGTGTCCCGCTCAAGGAGTGCCTCTGAGGGGGTGGCCGTTGGTGCCACATGGGGGTGGGTGTCAGTGGGGCTATAGCTGATCAAAGGCAGAGTGGAGTCTTGGACTTGAATCTCTGACCTCTTTCCCAAGAAGGGCCTCTCTGCCATTTTTCCAGTTTCTAAGCAGCTTGGGCTGGGCTAGGCTGGGTTGGACCAGGTGGGCCCAGAGAATAGTCTGCCCTCCAGCCAAGACCAGACCTGTGGGGATTACTGAACTTCAGAATCCGCCCTGTGTCAGTCCTTCCCCAGGAGAGTAGCTGTATTCAGTTTATTCATTCTTCACCTGAATGAACATAACAGCTGCATAATATGCAAGCTAATAGTGCATCCATTGTCTCTGTTACTTCTTACCAGTTATAAGAGGATAGACAGTGTTCAAAGTTTTTTGTTTAGGGGCTGCCAAAGCACCCAAGTTCCCATTGGCTGAGAAGCTAAGATTTCACCCCTAGCTTCTCTCTCACTTCTTCCTAACTTTTGCAGCACACTGCCTCTGGAAGGCTGCCCTGTGTGTGGAGAAGAAGAGGGAAGGGTGCAAGTGGATTTACATCTAGAGAAAGACTAGGAAAAAAAAGGAAATATTTTCTTTCTGTTTTTACTGACAAACTGGATAGCTAAGCCTGGTACACAACCATACTACCAGCTGTAAATTCAAAGACAGCCTAAGCTCCACAGTGAGTTCCAGGCCAGCCTGGCTCATGTCTCAGAGGGAGTAGAACAGCCGCAGCCCCTGTTTTCTCCTCCTGAGCTGTAAAACCCTGCTTCACCAAGCAGAGTTAGGTTTCAGTCCCAGCTCTCCCTCTCATTGTCTCTGACGTGGGCACCAATCCCATCTGAGCCTCGATCAAGTAACTGACTGTAAAATGGCGTTTTACCTACCTTACAGATCCACTGTAAGTTTAGTAGCTACAGGCAGGCATCTCAAGCCTCTGACATTGTAGGTGCTAAGAAGAAGGCTGGTTGTAGGAATGTATCTCAGTTGGTAGAGTGCCTGACTACCACACACTGAACCCCTAGGTTCAGCCTCCAGGACCTCGGGAACTGGGCATGGAGGTCTACGCCTTTAATCCTAGCATTTGGGAGATAGAAGCAGGAATATCAAACCGCACCTTGCACCCAGCCTACCTTAGAGTTTGAGTGAGGCCTGTCTCTGGTACATGAGAGCCCATCTCAAGAAATGTGTGTGTCCCCATGCAAGTCATTATTAACCTTACATAAATTCTGTTTCTTTTGTCCGTGTGGTTAAATTTGCTCTTGCTTAAACATCTCAAGTGCGACTTGCCTGCTGCCGACTCCCCCCCTCGCTTGACCCCCGACCTTTTCCTTACTACCCCCTGGCTAAGAATTTCCATTCCACTCTTGGGGGTGGGGGGAGGCAGGAAATGGAAAAACAGGAAGTAGGGGGTTCCAACAGTCCCTGGCCGCCTCTTGGCCCCTTAGAACCCTTAGATATGCAGATTAAGTCTCTAGCTAGGTGCTCCCGTCAGTCTCACCTCTGGGGTAGAAGGTCTTTGGCTCTTTGTTTGGAACTCTAGACTTCTGGGTGTGGGTGATGACCTCAGGCCTCTAACTTCTACTCCATGTGAAGGTCGGGGGTGGGGAAGCCCCTCTGCCTGTGGTCTAACAGCTTTTCTGAGTCTGAATTCTGGGTAGGTAGTGGTTATTTTCAGTTCTAAGAAACATACTGTTTTGGGGGGGATGGGTGGAGGGAGAACGCGATTTAAAACACTGTAAAAGAGCGGTCTGCTCTGTCCGAGCCATTTCTGTTTGATGAATGGATTACTTGGGAAGCTGTCCCGAGGTGCAGTGGTTCTTTCTCTCAGGGGAGCATGGACTTAAACAAGGGCCCTTTTGGTCCCCACCTCTTCCCATCCCTTTTGGCATCAGAAGGCTGCTAGAAATTCTAACCTCCTCTGTGTGTGCAAAAAATGGAAGTCTGGTCCCTGGGAGTTTTGCTGTCACTGAGTCATGAGGGTAGAAAGTTTGCCAGGTTGGAGATACCACCCACACTCTTGGCTAAATTGCCCTGGCTCTGAACTCTCTCTACCTGGAATCCAGAAAGGGAGCCTCCCACCTTAAGAAACAAACAGGTCAGGGTTGTTGTTTTTCTTCTCCCAAATGAGCAAGCTAAACCGATATTTCCTGGTTGTCCTTTGTGCCTGCTCTAGGGTGGCCCAGTTGAAATCCTTCCCTTCCTCTACCTTGGAAGTGCCTACCATGCATCCAAGTGCGAGTTCCTCGCCAACCTGCACATCACAGCCCTGCTGAATGTTTCCCGCCGGACCTCTGAGGCCTGCACCACCCACCTACACTACAAGTGGATCCCTGTGGAGGACAGCCACACTGCCGACATTAGCTCCCACTTCCAAGAAGCCATAGATTTTATTGGTAGGTCCAGCCACTCCCTCAACCCCCATTGTTTTGGGAACCTCCTTGGAGTGGAGTATGTATTTTTACCTTTTGATATCTTGGTTTGGTTACCTTCTTGGAAAGGAAGGAATCTGTTTTGGTGGACAGCAACTTCTGTAGCCCTAGGTAGCCTCAGATTTGCTATGCAATCAAGAATGACTTTGAGCCCCTCATCTTCATCTGCCTCCCAAGTGGTGGGACCCGGAATCTACTACCATGCCCGGCTTAAGGAAAGTGTCTTGTATATGCAGCTCATAGAGTTGGGGCCACACGCAGGAGTGGCCATCAAAGAGGCCGGGGAGGTCTGAGTTACTGTTATTAGGAGTTCTAGTGTACCAATAAATGAGTTCATTTTGCTTTACGGCAGTGCTTTGGTGCTCTTGTTACTGGGCAGGAGCAGGGTGCATCCATGTGTGATGTTCCAGGAGGAAGGCAGGGGGAGAGCCTCCTGCTATGCAGGTTAGGCTACTTTTAAAGCAGTCAGGATGGAGCAGACAGGAGGGAGCACTCCTTACTCACCAATCCTCAAGGGCCCCCCCCACCCCAAGCGTTGCACGGTTCTGGAAAACGGCTTTGGAGGCAGTTGGTTTTGTATTTTCAGCTAACTCTGGATTAAAGATAGCACTGAGTCAAGCCCCGTGCCAGCACACAGAAAATCTGGCACCTTTTGCATTGTTCCTATGTTCCTCTGAGGCAGTTGTCATCTGTCCTGTGGTACAAACCTGAGGCGTTGGCCTCTAGTTGGACAGAGCTTGGGTGCTCGGGTGTCCTGCAACTCAGTGTTGCCGTGTTTGCCCGCACAATCCAGATCTCTTTCCCCGTTGTGTTTAGCCTTAGCTGTCTGCTTCAGGTGTGAAGATTCATGCCTCAGCCTTCCGACCTTCCTCCCTCCATCTTCTCTTCCTTCTTTGTCTTCAACGTGTGTACTTATTGGGATTGGACGACATTTTCCTAGATCCGGCTAAAGGCAGGTGTTAGGCACAAGGGTAATTACTTAGCACAGGGAGCAATTAAATGGCCTCTTCAGCCACGTGGGAGGAAGGGCCTGCGCTTCACACACACACACACACACACACACACACTATCATAGGAAGTCTTGACAAGCTCACCACGGGCACAGAGGTTGTCCCTGTCAGCTGAGTCTCAAGGCTCAGAAGCAGCCGAGAGAGATGCTGGGTTGTTTGGTGGGAACTCTTGACTTTCCTTCATGCCCTGGGGAGGGTTCTGCCCTGTTATTTAATTACCTGGATGGCTGCTAAATGAAGTCATGGGGCCTGCCCCCATCCAGTTCTGAGAAACCTCCCTCTGCATCCTGTGTGTTGCGTCTGTGTTTGTGGACACAGTCACACAGACCCTGGTGTTTCAAAAGCACCTGGTATGTTTTTTAAACCCAGACCCATGCCCTGATAATGGAAGGAGGAGCCTCCCCAGTGGCCTTGTCCTCAGATTAGCTTCTAAGGAAGCTGGAGCCTGAGGGTGACGAGAGCCTAAGGTTTAGAGAGGTCCAGAAGTGATGTGTTTTGAATCCTTCCTGTTCTTGAATGAGATAGTGATCCACTACGTGCTCACAGCCAGTGAAGGAGGAGGGGAGAGGAGACAAGACTCTGTAATCGTCTCAACCCCATCATCATACCAGGGACTTGGGGTCTCTCCTCTGAGCTGGCTTTCCATTCTTGTTGGGGCACGGGTTCTCTATCACTCCTTCTGGATTGATGAGTTACCTCCAGTGAGATGCTGTGGGCATGCTCTGGAGTTTTGTCATTCACATTGGAAATCTCAGAGGTTCCTCTCTGACCCCTTAGATACTTGATCTTTTAGATATAGATTCATTATCAAACCTCTTGAACTTTTTAAGTGCATGGGTCTCCTCCACCCATGTGGTAAGAGGGCATTTCCACCTTTGTCATTGGTTTGTTTGTAATCTATACAGTAGCACTTAACAGCTACATCTAACTTGCTGTGAGTAATTATTTCCTCTCTCAAGAGAGGGAATTACAGAGACCTTTTGTATGGTTTTGACTTGATATGTACTCACTTTTAGCCTTTCCTATTTTTAGCAGTTTTACTGGGAAGGGTAGAACAGGAGCAGAGTGTCTCTCTCTCTCTCTCTCTCTCTCTCTCTCTCTCTCTCTCTCTCTCTCTCTCGCACACACACACACACACACACTTTGTCATAGTAATCAAAAGAATGCTAACTGATGGTGGTGACTTGAGCACTGACTCCCATTGTTGAGCAAGATGGAGTTTGCAAAAGCCATTAATATTCTCCATCTAGTAAGCGTCACTTAAGCAGGACTATAATTAGTGGCCAGGCACTGTTTGTTCTGTGTTTGGTGGTGAGAACCCTCAAATCTCACCAAGCATCCTGCCCTGGCATAGCATGACCGGGAGCCTGGGGAATGCAGAAGAACTCTTCCAGGATGGGGCCTATGTCGTCACCATTAGATCAGAACTGGACGGACTAAGTTGTTTTCCTAGGTTTTTGGTCTTTGAGCCTAGGATACTCTGAGAAAACTACACACACCCAATAACGAAACCTGCATGTGGTTTTGAGGATTTTCCAATGCTGTTTGAACCTGATCCTGGAACACAGGCTAAGGTGGCTATCCCCAGAGAGGATGTTTCCAGGTCTGGCACATGCAGTGAAAAGATCCGTGCAGGGGTCCTCAGAAACAGCTTCACAGATTATAAATGTCCTCCGTGGGGACCTGTGTCATTGGGATTCGGAAGCACTGCTGCAAAGTTGTTACAAGCCCAGGCTGGCCCTGAGCCTGTGGTCCTCCCGTCTGTGTCACAGATACTGGATTTGTAGACTGACTATAGGACAGACCCCCATGCCTAGCTTAAGGACCAGGGCCCTGACACTGGCACAGTGAAGGACAGCCAGGTTGCACAGGCTGTGCTCTGTGTGCCCTGCCTTTGGTTTTGCCGCTAGGCTCTAGTCTGACTTGCTTTCTTTTTGCTTCTTTCCAGACTGTGTAAGGGAAGAGGGGGGCAAGGTCCTGGTGCACTGTGAAGCTGGGGTCTCCCGGTCGCCCACCATCTGCATGGCTTACCTCATGAGGACCAAGCAATTTCGCCTGAAGGAGGCCTTCGATTATGTCAAGCAGAGGAGAAGTGTGATCTCTCCCAACTTTGGCTTCATGGGACAGCTCCTTCAGTATGAGTCTGAGATCCTGCCCTCCACACCCAACCCCCAACCGCCCTCCTGCCAAGGGGAGGCAGCCAGCCCCACGTTTATAGGCCATTTACAGACACTGAGCCCTGATATGCAGGGTACCTACTGTACATTCCCTACCTCAGTGCTGGCACCGGTGCCCACCCACTCCACAGTCGCAGAGCTCCACAGGAGCCCTGTGGCCACAGCCACATCCTGCTGAGACTGTGGTCGGCTACCAGCGAATCCCCAAGAGCAACTGTGATTTTTGTTTCTTTTAAACTTGTGGACATTTCATACCCGTGCAATACTGAAGACCTCTCTGCCCCGCTGCCCCAGTGAGATGCTGAGCGGTCAGCAGGCTTGCGGATGCACTTCAGACTAACCCCAAGGATGGGTTCTCGGGATTGTAGGAAGGCCAAGCCATGCCCCTAGCACAGTGTGCTGCCTACTGTACTTCCTGAACCCCCACCCACTCAGGACCGCCTAGTCCTTGCACCTCAAAAGTTCGCCTTTTCATTTCAAGCTTAAGGCAATAAGTACTCGCAGCAAAGTGGAAGTGAGCTGCGCTGGACCAGGAGAGGAGAAGCCAGTTCATCTAGAAGGAAGCACAATTTTCACTGTTTTTTGAACTTCAGTAAACTTTGTCTGTCTCTGTCGCTTCAGGGAAGAAGAACTGGTCACTGCTCAGTCAGAAAAGTTAACCCTGCTAGATTTGTCAAGACAAAAGTCCCTGCCACTCTGAACACAGAAGTGTTTGAGATTCTGTCTAGGGTCCCATGGAAACTGTTGACTCATGGGGGTTCTTGCTCACCAAGGGTTCCTTGGTGGCCTTGGACTGTGGCATGATTTTTTCAAATACTTGAACCTGTCCCATGGTATCTCTCTCTAAAGCGCCTCCGGTGTCATTTAGAAAGTTGTCAGGCCCTAGACAAAAATCACCCCTCTGAGGAGGCCGCCATACCTGCCTGTGTCCTGGGTCAGGGGTGGAGCCCTACTTCTCAGTTTAGTGTCCTGTGTGCTTTTTGTCATCCATTGTGACAATGTTTCCTCCCTGCTCCCTGGGGAGTCGTGTTCAAACTACTGATTCTGGGATCTGCATCGTTTGCAATGTGGTACTACTTACGTTCCTTGATAAGTTGTTTTTCCAGGGGGAAAGGCAGTAAGTTCCCCCAAACCCATGTGAATGTGAAGAAAAGCAGTGTTGCTGGTTGGTTTTTTGTTTTTTCTTTTCTTTTCTTTTCTTTTTTTACATAGTACAAAATAAAAATAACAAAAAAATCAAAGTACTTGTTCCTGTCAGTGGTGGCTTGGGATAGGTGGGCTTGCCTTTGGGCAAAGCCTGGTCTGACTTACTGTTTTGGGGTGTTGCCTGTATACCACATGCACGCCCAGTACCTGCAGAGGCCACTCCCTGAACTAGAGTCACTGATAACTTGTCAGCTGCTGTGTGGATGCTAGGAATCAAACTCGGGTTCTCTGGAAGAGCATCCAGTGTGCTCGTAAGTGCTGAGCCATCTCTCCAGCTCCATTTTATTTCCAAATGAACGGTGAGATGAGGATGCTGAATATGAAGCTCTATGCGTTTGTTCGAGTCTGATTTTAACAGGGACGGAAGTGCTGCTAGAAAATTCCTTGTGGGAGCCAGACCTCCTACCTACGCTCTCCCCTTAACAGCCCGCTTTAACTTTTGGTTCATCATTCCTGAAGTGGACTGAAAGGAGCTAGATGTTCTACAAGGTTCCTGGAAACCCAAAGTCCTTCCTTCCCAAAAGCCCAGGTGCCAGGCTTGTAGCCAGCCTCTTGGTGCCCTGCCTGGCATATGGTAGACCAAGGAAAGGCTGGCTGGAGATAGTTGAGGGGAAAAGTTCCTCTTAGTGACCTACCCAACTCTTTTTATCCTTGTATCTAATTTTTCCAGATAGCTCCCTCCAGAGTTCCTAGGTAAATCCCCCGGTGAGTGGGTTTCAGTCTGAGTGAAGCTCAGCTCGCCGTTTGAGTAATTTCCTCCATGTTGGTCAAGGAAGGAAGAAGCAGAATCAGCGGCTTGCCTGGTACAGACTAGGCATGGTCCCTAACCTCGGGTCGACAGGAAAATGACTGGGTTTTACGGCATCCCACTCAGTGATGCTTCCAGTCTGCCTAACCTGTCACTTTAGAAGGACCCAGAGGTCTCCCGCTACGCTGATGTGTAGCAGAGAAGCCCAGTTTTCTCTGAGCATCACCCTAAGACTTCGTGAGTTATCTTCCTTTCCTTTCTGAAAAAATCAGAGCTCCACAGGCTCCTGGGAAAGCCCACAGATGAGAAGGCCACCCAGGTCAAGAATACCTAATCACGTTCAGTCACATGCTCCCTTACAACATCCAACTCTTCCTCTATGTAGAGCAATGGAGGAAGGGGTCTCACCGACCCCCAACTCCTGCGCTTCAGATTGAGGGCTCAGCTTACCTGATTCATGACCCCTCCCAAGTTCCATATCCCTTAAGCCTCCGCCCAGCCCCGGAATATCACCTTACTGTGCAGGTTTGTCTAGAGGACAGTGTAGGTGAGCTGGTGAATAGGAAGCCAGCTGTCAGCTGGACTGGTGTGCTAAGCTGCAACCACCCTCGCCGTTTCATCTGCTTTATCACATTAAAGTCTGTCTCTAAAGGGTGAGTAAGCCCTCTAAATCAGGCATATGAGGATTGCTCATAAGCCCTGTGAGTCATGGTGGGACGGAGGGGGCCAGACCGAGTGAAGCCCCCACAGCTGGGGATGGCTCTGGGACTCGAACTCCACTTGCTAGTGTTTCTGTCAGTCACACCTTCATTTCTTCTGGGGTCAACTTCACACTGGTGTGAGAATTCAAGCTAATGTTGCTGTCAGTTCAAATTCTCCAGGGTTGGTCTCCAGCACTGTCTGATGTCAAGCTGCATCTGAATCAGAGAATAGCATGGTGATTTCTAACTACATGTGTGTACAAACCCTCTCAGGTCCATCCTAACTTCTGAACTGGGCCTAATGGGCGGGATACACACACACACACACACACACACACACACACAGAGAGAGAGAGAGAGACAGAGAGGGGAGAGAGTTAGGAGCCCTGTGCCCTCATTCCGAGGCCCCTAAGGAAATATCTCCCCAACTTCCAAGAGCCTGAACAGGTACCTCTCTGAACTCCTGGTGATTTACCTTCTAAACCTCCTGAAGCACAGGACTGCCTGTTTCCCTCTTGGTTAGGCTGTGTGGCAGCTCAGACCTAAACTTTTAACCTACCTCTGGCAGTTTCACAGGAGCCGATGGCACGCTTTGCCTTGTCTCTTATTTTTGTTTTGTGACAAGATCTTGCTATGTAGCCCAGACTGGCCTCAGACTCAGTCCACCTGCCTGGGCCTTCTGAGTGCAAAGAGGAGAGGGTACACCACCATGCCCAACATGGAGAATATGTTGTTATCCATTCCACCTTGTTTTCATGAAAGACTCCCAATTTCCTTTTTCTTTTACTTCTATTTTATCAGAGACTTAAAGCCTTTAAACACCATTTAAAGACTAAATAGATAACTTATGAAATGAGGCGTGGGATAAATAAGAACCTAAAGAGCAGCCTGTGTGTTGTTGCTCTTTGTCATTTGAACCTGAAATGCCCCGCCCGCCACGGGCTCATGTTTCAAATGCATATTCCCAAGATGGTGGATCTATTTCAGGATGCTATGGAGCCTTTAGAAGGTGGGGTCTAAGTGGCTGAAATGGATCCCTAGGGGTAGGCTTTTAGCTTACTGGCCTCTGGTTCCTGTCTGTTCTCTGCTTCCTGGTCCTCCTCCCTACTTCCCCAGAACTGAGTTGATGCACCATGCTACCTTCTAGCAAGGCCTTCTGCCATGAAGGATTGGAACAGGAAGCAGAGAAAGCCCTCCCTTCCTTAAGATCTCTGTCAGATACTGAGGTTTCAGAAGCAGAAATAACTGATGCATGCTCTCTCCCTCCCTCCCTCCCTCCCTCCCTCCCTCCCTCCCTCCCTCCCTCCCTCTCTCTCTCTCTCTCTCTCTCTCTCTCTCTCTCAAGGATTCATTGATGTGACAGGATTACTTGTTGATTTGGCAAGTTGTATTAGACCAGGCTCTCTAGGGAAGTGAGATCAAAATAATATGAACGTATTATTTAAAAGATTCTTATTAGATGGGCTTGCGTGACATGGCTGAATAGTTCGACAGTGGCTGTCTCAGGGTTTCTGTTGCTGCAATGACACACCCCATCACTGAAGGAAGTCAAAACAGGAAGTCAAGCAGGGCAGGAACCTGGAGGCAGGAGTTGATGCACTGGCC
>JADRCD010211254.1:10876-26495 GCA_019843815.1 Montemys delectorum | reverse complement strand
TTTACATAATTCAAGCTAGCCTCAAACTTTTTGCCTTAAAGAAGTAGAATCCCACACGTGCACATCTCCTTAGGGTGTTATTTTACTTAGTCCAATTCATTTGAACATAATTTCCCATGTTTATGTCACAAAAGGAGAGACACAAGGTAGGTAGCCTTTGTGGGGCTACTAGTGGGGTTCAGTGGAGCCCCATAGAAAAGAAGGTTACAGCTGAAGAATGTTAGGACCCTGTTTAAGCACCCCTGCCTTGCCCCAAATCACTGTCTGCAAAATGAGGTCGCAAGGGACCACCTCTCGCCCTTTAGCCACGCAGACAAAGGCCAGTGAAGATTTAGGTGAAAGGGTGAGTGTCATATCCCCAAGAATTCTGCAGAGTGTGTCAGAGGGGAAAGTGTTGGCGGCAGAGAGGAAAAATGATACTTTCCCCCACAAGTAAAAGCCAACGAATTGGCTGCCAAGGAATTGGGCCACGGAAGCTTCTGTTATTCTGCATCTGTAAGCATCATGTTTCTCATGAGGATAAAGAGACTGCTAGTCTTCTGATAGAGACACATCCAATAAATTCTCGCCACAGCGCCACAATGACCTTGGCTGGATCTTACTGTGGGCCCAACTTCTGAGTGCGCAGGCAAGAGTATTTTGTGGAAGTCAGGGGTGGGGGTTGGGTAGGAAGAACACTAGAGTGAAGCCCAGTCTTTGCAGTAGCTACCTGGCCTCTCATTATTTTCAAAGCAAGAGGGGCACAGGGACAAATGAGGCTCCCCTTATGATCGTGATCCTGCAGTGGACAGCCTTAATGAGCATCCTTAAAGCTGGTCTG
Source organism: Montemys delectorum (assembly GCA_019843815.1). Taxonomy (NCBI): domain Eukaryota; kingdom Metazoa; phylum Chordata; class Mammalia; order Rodentia; family Muridae; genus Montemys; species Montemys delectorum. The sequence goes on along the minus strand of JADRCD010211254.1, from coordinate 25,675 downwards.
GAACCCAGGCCCCAGGCCCCAGCCCAGGCCTGGAGTCCGCCTATGGATTCTTAGCTCTGCCCTCTTCCACCCTTTGCAGGAGTGGGAACTGGTGGTGCTGGGTAAGCTGAAGTGGAACCTGGCTGCAGTTACCCCTCATGACTTCATTGAGCACATCCTACGCAAGCTGCCCCAGCAAAAAGAGAAGCTGTCCCTGATCCGAAAGCATGCACAGACCTTCATTGCTCTGTGTGCTACCGGTGAGAGGGGCTTGCACTCGGGGGCCGTGGGAGGTGGTGTTGGGTGTCTAAGCAGATGGGCCTGAGTGAGCCAGCCTGGAGCCTCATCTCTGGCTTGCTCAGGCTTTATTGGAACTAGAGTGTTTTCTGTCTCTGCTTCACTCGTAAATGCTTTATGGGGGCAGGTATGTTAAGGGAAAAAAGGAGTTAGTGCCTGCTTGAATATTGTTTATGATATTGAAAGTGCTCTTTGAGGATTATAGATACTGCTCACGGTTGTGTTTCAATCTTTAATCTTTTGAGGAAAAGGCCTGCTTGGAGATAAGCCTAAAGGGAATTTAAGAAAGGTGTGTGTGGGAGGAGGGGCAAATACAGGTTAAAGGACCAACGACAAGACAAATATGTAGCCCGCCCTGATAAGGGGAAGGAATTCTTTCTCAGTGGCGCTGGTTTATTGCCTTCTTGCTGTTCCCCGGTTGATGAGGGAGTGAACCTTTGAGCAAAGATCTGTTTTTCTGAGCTCTGGAAAGGATTTTGATACATTGCTGTTATTGGCCCCACACCTGGGTAGAAGATCCTAGAACAGCATTTCTCAACCTGTGGGTCAAGACCCCACAAGGCTTACAAATCAGATAACCTACATATCATATATCTATATTAGGAATCATAAAGTAGCAAAATTACAGTTACGAGGTAACAGCGATTGGTTGGGGGTCACCACGATATGAGGGTCACAGCATTAGGAAAGCTTGAGAAGCACTACCCTAGATAGAACCTTGGACTCTGGGGGCCAAGTGTCAAAAGTTCATCTCAGGGTTAGCAGGTAAAGAAAGAACTGACCATGAGTGGGGTGCAGCTCAGTTCACCAGGGTTTGTTGAATCCCGCAGATGTGATGGGGAGTGGGGGTGGAGTGTAACACTTTAATTCCTTGTAACATTTTAATTATGTGTTTGTATGGCTGACGACCTAATGAACAACAGGGCCTGTGCTTTGTTCGAAGTTCAAAGGTCAGGCAGGCTTTGTTACTTACCACTGAGTGACCCAGCTCAGGCTCTTTGACCTCTTTGAAGTTCATCTGGGATCTGCAAAACAGGCCTTTGGATACATCATCCTCTAGCCTTGGCAGAAGGGGTAGGAAAACTAACCCACAGGAAAACAAGCCTGTAGATGCAGGTGTAGTGCCGATTGAACTTCTCCAGTTAAGGTGGATGCAGCTTTTCTTGCTACTGGACATAGGCTCTGAGTGGCCTGTTGGATTCCACCTCCCTTTTTTAAGAGGTGTGGGCTTGCGTTCGTCCATGCGGATGCGGACGTACACAGGTTACCCGTTGCTGGTTCGCTTGGGTCTGGCAGCCCTCGGGGGCCTGCATCAGGCCTTGTGGCACACTTGTGTCCCAGCTCCTTTGTGGAGTCCCCTGCTGTTGCTACAGTCAGGGGAGATGATGGACACAAGAAGTCCCAGCCTTTGCTACCCTTTGGACAGCACTTTCCCTCGGCTTCCCGCTCTTCTCTTACCGACTGGCCTGGGCTCTAGAGGTCAGTCCCACATTGACCTAGGAACTATCCTTTTCCTCTTGCAGTGATTCAGTGTGAGGGAAGGGTCAGCCAGCCTTTTCTCTCTGGCCCTAGGACACCTAACCCCCTGGACCCATAAATTTCCCCCAGCCCCAGCTGCCAGTGACCAGAGCCCTGCTTAGACCTTGTCTTTTTGACTAACAGGTCTTTGGGGGTCCGTTCACTACTTCTTCCTCCCCGATCTTACAGTGGGGTGATAGGTGGAGTTACCCAGGTTTGAATAGATTCCTCCAGTTCTGTATAGATTACAGATCCGTTCTCTATTCTTGGGGATCCCATTCCCCCATTCTTGGCCATCTTGTCCAGATCCTTGGGACAGCTGCCAACTTTGGGGCCAAAATAGGGAGCCAGGGATTCAGTGACTGAGGGCAGAGGCCCCCTGGGAGGTGGAGGCAGTCAGGAAGATGGGCCTGTTGGGGGCCTTGACCTAGCTTTAGCCAAAGAGTAGGAAGGAGAGGGGAGAGTGTACCTCCAATTGGGTTAGAATCATGTGCCAGGTACTACTCCTGAGGCATGGACTGATGAAAGTAGAGGAGGGGCTCAAGCCTCCTGGGCCTGGAAAGGGTGGGCCTGACCACAAGCCCCTTGTGTCTCTTCCAGTCTGCACTTGGGGCACTGCAAGTGAATAAATTTTGGAACCCTGCTGGCATGTGGGTGTGGAGGGGCGCTGGAGGCGGGTGTTGGGGCAAAAGCAGGCAGGCAGTAGGCTGGACAGCCAAAATACCAAGGTCTTCTGCTCTTGAGGACATGAGCTTCTAGGGCCAAGATCTAGTGAACCCATGTTCACTACACCCTTGAATAGTGGGCTCAGAGTGACTCAAGGACCAAAGACAGGAGGGTCTTGCCCTTTCAGCCCAAGCTGGTGCTCCTGTCTGCCCCATTACCTCACACCCTCAGTCTCTTAACTCCAGTCCTGAATATTCCACCCTGGACCCGAGGCTGGCCCAGGGTTTTGAGGGTTTACAAAGGCATGGGAAGGGGGCAGCCCCTGAAGAGATAGTAGGTAGCCAGCCCTGGGGAGAGGTTGCTAGTTTAAGGGAAAAGCCAATTGTGAAAGAGCTGGCAGTCCCTCCGAGGGGGTGTGCTGAGCGTATGTGTGTGTGAAAGGGGAAGAGAGCGTGGGCAGTCCAGGGGCCTAGGGAGGGAAGAGCGTGGCCGACCAGCAGTCTTCCTTTATGGGGCTCTGGGGTAAGGTTGGGGGCAGGGCAAAGAGGTACCCTCCTTGCTCATACAGTGGCATCTGGGAGAGAGGTGATCTGAGATCGCCTGGAGCTGCTCTCCTAGCTGGCCTCGGTGGTGGAGGAATTAAGGTGGGGTGAGCGTGTCACTCCAGTTCTTGCCCAGAACGTGTGGTTTGGGAGAAGGCAGAAGTGGACTTCTCTCTCCTGAGGGGCTACAGGACATGCAAACAGGGCAAGAAGGCCACCTGAGGTAACCAGGCGGCTACCATCAACCTTATCATGCTTAGCAAATGATGTCAATGGCATTGAGTTTAAACTTGGTACAGATGCCCCACACCTGCCTGGTTTTGCATTAGGAGTTCCGCTGTGGCTGCTGTACCCAGCTGCCTGTGTAACCCTAAGGTTGAGTCCTAGGGCACATTTCCAGACTCTGGTGGCCCTGAAAAGTCTGGGGACTTGAGTCTTGTTCTAGAATGTAAGCCAAGCCTCTCTGGTGGCCAGGGAGGAAGAGCGAAACCCACATTTCCACCTGGGGGCCTCTGAGCTGCCCCCAGAGGGCCAGTCATGGGGCGGAGGGGAGGAAGTACCTTGTTGAACTGAAGTTCTGTGACTGATACTCACAATCTTGCTTTTCTCCAGCCACAGCCCCCCTCTCTCCCTCCCACCCAAGCTAAATTGCCATTGCAGTTATTTCCTTGAACTGTAAGGACAGGTTGTGCTTTCTGAGGGTGTGCTGAGTGACGTCATGGGTGTCCTTTGCTGGTCAAAGAGCACCCTAGGTCTCTTTAAACCTGCACCTCACCACAGGCTGAAGGCGAGCAAGAAGCAGAGACAACAGCCAAGTTAGCTGAGATTTCCCCAGCCCCAGAATGAACTCCTTCCCCCTAGTGGAGAACAAGAGTAAAGCATCCTCCAAGAGACTTTTGTTGTTGTTAGCCCTGCTCAGGCTCCTCCTTTTACTCAGTACTAAGCTCATTGGGCAGGACCCCAGCATCCCACTTTGAAACCCTATTAGTGTAGAACAGTTTGGCCAGTGAAATCTCATTTTTAAAAAAAAAGTGCAGATTCCAAGTTGGCGGATATGGCGTGCTCCTCCTGGCCCTTGCGCAGACTCAGGAGCCACTGCAAACACCCAGCTGCTTCTATGGTGTCCTTGATATTTGGTACCACAAGGAGATGGCAGATGAATCTAGGCCCCATGTGGTTGGCTTCTGGGCAAGAGCCCTTTCATGTTTCCTTTCTGGTACGTAGGAGGTAACTTTGAGGGTTTTTGGAAACCCAGATTGGATTGGGGTATCAAGGTCTCCTTAATCAGAAGTCCAGCACCCCTCATGAGTGAGTGGCACTGAGCAGTCGTCTGACACTCCAAGATTCCTATCCCATGTCCTGGGTCCTTTGCCTGTTCCCACCAGGAGGAAGGAGGAGGTCAGGTCTGGGGCTCCTTATAGGAGCGTTGCTCCCTGGCTGTAGGTGAGCCACACCAGAATAAATGTGGACTACGTGGCGAATAGGGTGAGGACTAGGAGCAAGGGTGACTGAGCTCTGACATCTAAGGTTTACCCTGAATCAGGTTCTATGCATGCATGGGTTAATAACATGGGCTCTTGTAACTAATCCTCAGGATAGCACGGTGGAAAAAAAAAAGGCAAATTAGCACATTTCTTGTTGTTTTTCGAGACAGGGTTTCTCTGGGTAGCTCAGGCTGGCCTTGAACTCTGAGATCCATCTGCCTGTGCTTTCTGAGTGCCGCCACCACCCAGCAAATTCGTACCCTTTTTGTAGGCCAAAAAGGTTTCTTTCAAAGATACCTATGTAGTATAGGTGAAAGTAATCGCAACACACCAAACTAGCATGTATTGCTGTGTAGTAACCAGTACTTCTTGAGAGCACCAGTTTTTCCACTGGGGAAGGGATAGTTGTGCATACTAGAGTATAGTATAAAGAGCCAGTCAGACTCTGCCCAAGAAGGACTCCTCTGTACTTTGTTAGGGAAAGGGAAGAGGTAAAGACCCCCTCCCAGGTCTTATACCTGCACCCTAGGTCAGGCCGCATACCCCTCTGGCTCCACATGCTAACCCTGAGTTGCTTTTGTTAGCAGTGTGACTGCAAAGTTCTTCAGGAATAATGAGTATACCCTCAGCCCAAGGGAGAGAACATTGAGGGCATGTCAGTACCCTGTCACTGACAGGTGCTCTCACCCAGGGCCTCTGTGGGCCCAGGGCCATGGGCTGGCTACCTCCTCTACACTATGAATGCCACAAGTAGCAGCTAACGAGGCTATTGGATAGAGAAAGTATCCTGTAGCCCATCTGGGGGAGACCTACAGCAGAGCAAGAGCCAGGGAGGGAGGGTGGCTTCATCACATCAGCCAGGGTAGGGAAGACCCAGGCAGGGGTCAGCGGCCAGCAGCCAGCAGGAGTTGGGTGAAAACCCATAATATATGGCCCTCAAGGTGAAAATGGTGAGCGGTGAGAGGAAGAAAGCCAAGGAGAGAGACAGACAGATGGCCAGGCCTACCCAGTGCTCCTGGGATTGAGCCTAGATGGGAGGAGAAGTGTGTGTGGTTCACTGATTTGTGGAGTGTCTAAGAACCATAGAGCCGCAATGCCGAGACACTGGCTCTCCATCGCAAACACTCCTCTGTAAGAGGGCATTGCCTTAAGAAAGGGGAAGAGGGGCTGGTGAGATGGCTCAGCGGTTAAGAGCACTGACTGCTCTTCCAGAGGTCTTGAGTTCAATTCCCAGCAACCACATGGTGGCTCACAACCATCCGTAAGGAGATCTGGCGCCCTCTTCTGGAGTGTCTGAAGACAGCTACAGTATACTTAGATATATTAATAAATAAATCTTAAAAAAAAAAAAAAAGAAAGAAAGAAAGAAAAGGGAAGAGTCCAGGTTGCTCTGAGCATGGCATGTACAACCCAGGATTCTCATTACGAGCCGAAGTGTGACTCTTGTGTCCCTCTGGGCTCTGCCTTCAGTCTCCACTGGACTTCTTGAGGTCTTGATACAACTAGAGATCCTTCACTGGAAAGTGGACCCCATTTCACAGCTGCCACTAAATGATGACATTGTCACCGCTTTAATCTGTGAGCCCAAGGCAGGGGGCAAAGACAAGCTCAACTTGACAATTCCCAGGTTTCCTTCCATCCATAACATCACCCTCCATGGTGGCTTTGTGTGTTAAACAGATATCCATGCAGCGCATGCGTGTTAGCAGTTGGCAGGGCCAGGCCGCTTTGACAGGATTCACCTCTATGTTGAAACCAGCAGTTACTGGATTGTAGTTACACAGCCCCTTAGGGAATCATTCAGTGGCAAATGAGTTTAGGGTCCCAAATTGCCCCTACTATTTAAGGTGAATCCCCTGTCTTAACTCTTAGAAAAATACAAGTGTGATTAGAATTTAATTGTTAGTCTTTAATATTTGAGGAAAGTCCCGTCCTCTACCTTAATATTCTGAAGATCCTTAACATAGGGTTAGAAGGTGAGAACCAAGAGAAACAAGCCAACTCACCTTATTCTGCTTCTGTATTTAGCTTACGTACACACACGCATGCACATGTATGTATGTACCATATGTCTGATGCCTGTGGAAGTCAGAAGGAGGATCCCTTGAGATTGGAGTTACAGACAGTTCATGTGGGTGCTGAAAACCAAACCTGGGTCCTCTGAGGGTGTAATAAGGACTCTTAACCATGGAGCCGGCTACCCAGCCCCCCAGTAGGGTTTCTTTATGCCTAGCCAGAGACTGACGCAAGATCCTATTGAGAATATCATGCTTCATAAAATTTCTCATGATTTCCCCCATCCCCTCGTGCTTTGACTTCCTCCTTCAAACACTGAAAGCCCATAGTTATCCTACCTGTCGGACAGATGGAACGCTGACTTGTACAATTGTACGCTTCTTTGATTCTTCCTCCACCACCCATGGAAGATACCATGTATTCGTTATCTCACTGATCCTGCCAGAATAACAGAGAGAGGGAGAAAGAGAGAGAGAGGGAGAGAGAGAGAGAGAGAGAGGGAGAGAGAGAGCGAGCGCCAGGCTGTGGTGGTGCACACCTTTAGTCCCAGCACTTGGGAGGCAGAGGCAGGCGGATTTCTAAGTTCGAGGCCAGCCTGGTCTACAGAGTGAGTTCCAGGACAGCCAGGGCTACTCAGAGAAACCTTATCTCGAAAAAAAACCAAAACCAAACAAACAAAAACAAAAACAAAACAAAAAACAAAGGGCTTCCTGTGGAAGAAGGAGTTGAGGGAGACAGTGGCTGTGGATCCAGGACTCCTAGGGTAGCAGGTGTGCACCTTCTGACTTCTGAGCATCTGCTGCTGGCTGGCAAGCACTGGGCCCCGTTTTTCTTTGGTACCTGACTTTCAGACTCTGGTTTTCAGACTTCAAGTTTGCCATGTACCCGCCGTCGATGATTGCAACTGGAAGTGTGGGAGCAGCCATCTGTGGGCTTCAGCAGGATGATGAAGTAAATCCACTCACGTGTGATGCCCTGACTGAGCTGCTGGCCAAGATCACCCACACTGATGTGGTAGGTACCTGCCCCGCTGCCTGAGCCCCCTTGGCTGAAACCAGATGTCTCTCAAGTTCCAGGAAAGATGATTGGTTTATGATGGTGGCTCAAAGTCTCTTTGTTTTCGTTATTGTTTTCTTGGTGTCTTGTCTTTAAAGGTCAAACTCCAGAAGAGTGATGCCTACCCTCGAGGTGTGTGTGGATGTGTGGATGTGTTACTGGGGGTTGGGCTTTCGGTATCCCAGGCAACCACTGTACCACTGAGTTACATCATCAACTCTTAAGTTGGTTTTTTTGTTTTGTTTTTTTTTAAGATTTATTCATTTTATGTATCTGAGTCCACTGTCACAATCTTCAGACACACCAGAAGAGGGCGTTGGATCCCACCATTGATGGTTGTGAGCCACTGTGCGTGGTTGCTGGGAATTGAACTCAGAATCTCTGGGAGAGTAGTCAGTGCTCTTATCTCTAGCCCTTCTTTAAATTTATTGAAAGATAGTCTCATAAAGTTGCCTAGGCTGGCCTTGAACTTGTGATCCTCCTGCCTCCGCTTCTCTATAGCTGGGATTACAGGTGTGCACAATGACCGCCTGCTTCCTCTTATGGGTGTGAAAACCTGTGTGGGCTTTAAACTACAGACAGGGCCTCAACAGGCTGATGGGGAGGGGGGGAGGGCTGTCGACTGACTTTCCTCTGCGGTGTAGGGTTCATGTCCATTTATGTGCACGTTGTCAGGCCTCTGCTTTGCCATGGAGAGCGTCCAGGGCTGCTCACTCCCCAGTGAGGCACTAAAGCACAAAGAGAGGACAGCTAAAGCTGGAGCAGATTTGAGAGGTGGCCTTGTGAGGGATACCTCAACCTGTCAGCCTCCCTGCCTCCCTCCATCCTGTCTTAGGCTTTCTTTCCGCTCAGAGTTTTGCTGGATGACAAAGCACACAAAGGATGGGGTGCAGTAGAAATTCAAGAACTATTATTAGCTTTAGGCTTTTTCCATTCTATGTGGAAGGCCCTGAGGCTGCTGCTGGCTGCCAGAATCCAGGGCTCTTCAACACAGAGGTTTTGAGATGGACCAGCATCGCACAAGGTTCTGATTTCATTGGCTAGGGTGTAACAGTTGGAGAGGGTCCATCTGGGAGAACTCTTCAGCGCTCAGACAGTTAACCTGCATTTTCCCCACAAGGCAGCAGAGAGAGGAGAAAGTGCAGCAGAGAGGCAGGACAGGTAATCGCAGAGCCGGGACTCAAGCCTCTGAGCTCTGTCTCCAACCTGGAAACTTTGCTGTGGCTCTTGAGAGCTTTGTATTTGCAAAAGGCATTCAGTTGAAAGGCCAAGCAGAGAGAGGAGTATTGTTGGCTCTTAGGGTCCTGGCGCTTCACCATGGAGAGGCTTGGGAATGCGGGAGAAATTCACAAGACACCCTCAGGATATTCAGGGGAATTGAGACTGCCCCGTGAGGGAATTCGCTGGGTTCAAGGGTCATGTCATGTAATACACAGGCCTGTGGCTGGTGCCTCACCGAGGTATGCTGAGCACAAGCTGTTTAAACTCAGGAAGCTCACGGCCACCCATCGATTTACCTGTATATGGCCTTGGCACTAGCTCAGAGAGGTGAAGGCCTTAAAGGCCTTGAGAGAACTAACCATGGGTTTTTCTCTGAACCAGGTTTTAAACGGAGCATTTTAAATGCTGGTGCCCAAATATATGCTTTTTTAGCAAGGGCTCCAGGACAGGGATTGCAAAGCTCCCCACCCCCACCCCAGCACAGAATGCATTTCTAACTCTCCAAGTAGTGTGTGAGTGTGTGAGTGTGTGAGTGTGTGTGTGTGTGTGTGTGTGTGTGTGTGTGTGTAGGAGCTCAATCCCAGCCCTTGTTCATTTTTCCTAATGTCTCCTGTTAAGTATTACTTATAGATAGGATGCTAGCCAGTAACAAACAAGCCTTTAAAAAAAAAAAAGATTTATTTATTTTTATTTATATGAGTACACTGTAGCTATCCTCAGACATTCACCAGAAGAGTGTATCAGACCCCATTACCACGTAGTTGCTGGGAAGTGAGCTCAGGACCTCTGGAAGAGCAGTCAGTGCTCTTAACTGCTGAGCCATCTCGCCAGCCCCCAAACAAGCCTTTCTTCAACTTCTGAACACACACACACACACACACACACACACATACACACACATACTTATACACATACACACATATACACACAGACACACATACACATATACACACACATACACACATTACACATACATACATGCATACACACACACATTACACAAATACACACAGACACACACATAGACACACACATAGAAACATACACAGAGACACAAAAACATACATACACACAGACACACACAGACGCATGCAATGCCCATGAAGGCAGTTTGACCCGCAGTTGTCACCACACTTTTGACAGTTGTAGGCCTGCTCTGATTGGCTGACATCCCCACCAGGGCCCCCCACTCTTTGCTTTTCTCTCTCACCCCACTCCTCTTTACTGAGAGCTCCCACAGAGGGCGGCTCTCTCTCTCCACCCTGATTTGCACGACTGCACACCGGCCTGCACGGTGCAGCAGTCAGGGAACCCGAGTCTGCTGTCTCACTGGGCTCAATGCCAACAAAGCAGCTCCCGTCTGTTACAGCTGTAGATTTGGTATTTTATTTCTTTTAACAAACTTTTGAATTACCTTTGCTTATTTGTGTGTGTGTGTGTGTGTGTGTGTGTGTGTGTGTGTGTGTGTGTATAATACATGCCACAACTTGCATGTGGAAGTCAGAGAACAACCTGCTATGGAAATTGTCTCTTCCTCTACCACGTGGGTCCTAGAAATCCAACTTGGGTCAGCAAGTTTAGTGGTAGGCACCCTTACCCACTGAGCCATCTCGCTGTCCCTGGCACCCCATTTCTACAAGGGACCAGTGCTTTGTCTTACTCTAGGGTGCAGGTCTATGCTTGAGCCTCACAAGGGGTCCAAGGATAAACCTTGCAGTGTCAAAATTCAAGCGTGGACGTAAGAACTAGTAAGACCGACCTCACTTGTCCAGGCATACGGCTAGTGCCTCAGAGTTGCACACGTACAACTGGCTCCCTGAAGCTCCCTCATCTGCTTCCTAGAATCGTTTTCAGGGGAAAGGATAGGTGCGCCTGCCGCTTCCTGGGCTCTGCATGCCTCCCCTCCATCAAAGGCCAATGGGCCACCATTTAGAATGCATCCCTCTTCAGAGGGAGAGGGGTTGACTTCACAACCTCTGCTCACTCACCATTTTGTGATTGAAGAAGTGGCCTGTTCGCGTCACACCCCGGACTCGCTTCTGGAAGCACTTAGAGTGCTCAGTTCTTGCTGGAAGCACTTAGAGTGCTCAGTTCTTGCTGGAAGCACTTAGAGTGCTCAGTTCTTGCTGGAAGCACTTAGAGTGCTCAGTTCTTGCTACCTTACAGAGCAGAGATGGTCCCCAGATACCAGACTAGAAGCTGGCATGGGCAGATGGAGCATAGACAATAACTTAGTGATTAATCAAGGAATGAGAAGGGCTGGAGACCGTTTGGTGATTAAAAGCACCGACTGCTCTTCCAGAGTGCCTGGGTGTGATTCCCAGAACCCGTGTTGCAGCTCACAATGATCTGTACCTCACACATGTGGTGCACAGACATATATGCAGGCAAAACACCAATACACATTAAAAACAGGTTAGTTAAAAGTCAATGAAGAAAATTTTGCAGGGGTCTCACAGATACTAGTGTGAGGCACTTTAAGTAAGGCAGGGTGTGTCTCTAAATGAGCTCATGATGCCTAATGCAAAATTTGGGCAGAGTAAAAAAATTGCAAAATATATCCTTGGACTAAGAGAAACAAGATGTGGTATGTTCATGTGATGGGATATCACATAGCCTTTCAAAGAAATGTCATCCTATAGACACTTAGTATGCGGTTGAGCTTTAAAACACTGTGCTAAGTGAAATAAGCCAGACACAAAGACAAGTCATAGATGAAGTAGCTGGAAGGAAGGAAGGAAGGAAGGAAGGAAGGAAGGAAGGAAGGAAGGAAGGAAGGGAGGGAGGAAGGAAGGAAAGAAGGAAGGAAGGAAGGAAGGAAGGAAAGAAGGAAGGAAGGAAGGAAAGAAGGAAGGAAGGAAGGAAAGAAGGAAGGAAGGAAGGAAGGAAGGAAGGAAGGAAAGAAGGAAGGAAGGAAAGAAGGAAGGAAGGAAGGAAGGAAGGTAGGTCAATGTAAGGGTACACAGAGTTTCTAGTGGAGAAGGAGCATCCTAATCATAACATATAATATGGATGTACATTGCACCAAAATGCACCAAAAATGGTCAATTTTATGTCATAGTATTTTTTTTTTAAAAAAAAAAAAAAAAAAGATTCATTATGTACAGTGTTCTGCTTACATGTATGCTTGCAGGCCAGAAGAGGGCACCAGATCTCGTTATAGATGGTTATGAGCCACCATGTGGTTGCTGGGAATTGAACTCAGGACCCCTGGAAGAGCAGCCAATGCTCTTAACCTCTAAGGCATCTCTCCAGCCCCTATGTCATGGTATTTTATCAATATAAATATACCACACTCATATAGACCGTCCCTGTGAAATGCCAGTTAGTATATTGCTCTATCCTGTGGAGATGTTAAACCAACCCCCAGGACCATATTTGCTCCCTTGTGACAAATAGAAGAAGCCAGGAACCACTGATAGCTGACTGCCGTTCCTGAGTTCCCCTCGTTCTTCACAGTCTTTCCAAAGCCACCGTGTTCTACTCTCCTGGATGGCCTGAGATCAAGGTTGAAAGTAGGTCCCCTGGGCTCACCTGTCACAGCTGGACAACATTAACATTCCCCAGCTCACTGGCAGCCGAGAGATGGGACTGCAAGGACCCACTCGGCTCTGAGAAAGTGGGGCTTTGTTTTTCTATCTGGTTGCCAAAATAAATTAGACTACTCCATTCCAAAGAGGAATCTGAGTGAAAGCCTGACAATTTACAGGGGGGGGGCGGGGGGCCGTCTCAGAGGGCAGTGTATTTTAGGTACTTTTTCCTTCCAGCTACAAGTTAAGAGTTACTAAAAACAGATGCTAGCCAGGGAGGCAGGCTGGCTCTCAGGGAACTTCTACACACTCAGACTTCTGTTGCCAAGGGGGAGTTTGAAAGCAGGGATCAACCATCCCAGGCCCTCACAGAATTGGGGCCCCTTTCTGTCCCCTCCATAGTAACGTAATCCAATGTAATCTTGCTGTGGTCCAGAATTACCTCGCTGTTCACTTGACTGTAGAGCCTCTTGAATAAAATCTAGCTTGACCTTGGCTTTTTAATCCCAAGCCTCTGCAGTCATCGGAGACTGAGGCTGAAGGAAGGGAGGGAAGGATGAGTGAAGGATCGAAGGACAGAAGACAGACAGACAGACAGGGGTTTCAAATGTGCCTCTCATTCATTCAGGACTTTAAGAAAGATTTATCATCTGTCTGTATCTACCTGTCTATCTATGTACACGTACCTAATTAAACACTAGTCATATATCAGAAGATTTATCTTAGATCAAGCCTCTTAATTCTCACTGTCAATCACACACTTGAGTCAATATAGAGTAGGACCGGTATGAGGCTCAGTGATGGTAGGATATTTGTCTAATGTGCAAGGTTCTGGGTTCAATCCCCAACACTTCAAGACAGGAAAAAAAGTTGAATTGAAGCTTCTGCACTTTAAAGATTTGATTTAAAGTTTAACAGAACAAATTTAGGCTCTACTAATACTGTCAGTTTTGCCTGGGTTATAGCAGAACCCCTTGCCATGTTCCCCAGAACTGCCTAGAATAGATTCTAGAATGTTCTTCCCTCAGAGTCGTCTTGGCAGTTTACGATACAGCTTCTCAGTAATTACAAAACAAATCACTTAGGTGAGTATGGCTTATTTTGGACCCATACTTTTCTGGGGTGGGGGTGGGGTCCCCAGCATCTCTTCAGTTCCCCCCTTAGCTTGAAACTTATATTCTCAAAGGGCCTCTGATCGACGTCATCTTCAGTGCGCTTTATGGGGGGAATAGGGATTCTGGAAAGCATGGCTGGAAGGCAGGCGAGGGGTGGGGAGGCGGGTAGAGCTGGGGGCTGCCTCCCTCTCTCCTCATTTCTCGTCCGCCTCATTCTGTATGCAAGGAAACGAGCCAAGCAGCCTGTGAAGAAAGGAAGAATGAGATAGTTTCCTAAGTTGTCTCTGCCTGAGTTGGCCGCGGGTCTGCAGCTCATTCAGCCCTTTGTCCCACTGTTGAGTGCAGTGCGTGTGTACTGACAATGGGTGGATGCAGTTACACCGGGGGCTAATGGTCGGAGTTCCGTGGGCCCATTCATGGAAGCAGTGGAGGGTGCAGGGCAGAGAGCTCGAGCCAGCAAGTGGAGGAAGTCGGGGGGCGAGTAACGAGCCGGAGATCACAGCCGCTGCTGTCAGGGCTCTGAGGATGGGGGGCCAGGGCACTGCAGGGAGGGGGCCGTCATCAGAGGAGTTGGAGGGGTGCCCGACCTCCAGCGCAGTGGAGTGCCACCTGTCCGGGCTGACAGACTAGCATTATGGCTTTCCTTTTAATCAGCTTAATTTGGGGCATCTTAACACAACGCCTGCTGCTTTTGGAGGCTGCCGCAAAGCTGAGGTCCTGGAGTTCCTGCTTGTCACATGGATGTAGCATCTTTTGATCAGAGCCACTGTTGTCATCACCCCTACACACACACACACACACGTACACACACACTTGCTTGCATACACACAGACATGCTTACACACACCCATGTGCACACAGACACACATATGCACATTTGGCCTAGGTCTTCCTTTCTGGAGAATCTCTGTCTACTATGACCTTACGTCCTTAAAGAAGTAGAGAAATTGGAAAGAGAAAGTTCACAAATTGGAAATCTGCATTGGTTTTCTGCTATCTTTCAGAGACAAGCCACTCCCAGTTCCTAGGCTGGTCTCTGTAGGCATCTTACACCTCCAAATTTGCTGATACTCTGATTAGTTTTTAAGATGTCACCGTTAGTCCCGTCCCTTTGGAATTACTCTGAACTCTACACTTCTCTCCTGTGAGATCCTGACACACACCATGACCTACCCCATCCCTGCAACCTGTATTCTGTTCTGTGGTAGATCATGGCTTCCCTCCAGTGGTGTCTTTTTTCCTTGCTTTCTACCAGCTCTTAGGAAGTACATTTGCCCTTAGGCTCCAAGAGGGGCTCTTACAAAGCTAGGGAGGATGTAACTGTTGGGATGGATGGATGGATGGATGGATGGATGGATGGATGGATGGATGGATG
>JADRCD010211254.1:0-10866 GCA_019843815.1 Montemys delectorum | reverse complement strand
ATGGATGGATGGATGGATGGATGGATGGATGGATGGATGGATGGATGTTGGAGGAATACCATGCAGATTTCTCCACCTACATGAAGGAGTGTCTTCTACACTTCCTGCAGGTAGAGGATTTCTACCTGGCCAAGCCAAGACTGAAAGAACCTATTGAAAGTAGAGCTAACAGCTGATCACTTGTGAGGAAGTGGAAGTTGATGGACCGTTGAGCAGACCTGATGGGTTTAGCGGTCTACTGGCAGATGGCATTGTAGCCGTCTTTGCTAGGATAGCTACTCCAGTCCTCGTTCCCCTCTCCAAGTGAGAAGGGACAAAGGTCAGGGATCGTCCAGAGTCAGTAATGATTTGAATTTCGGTTAACACTCAGAAGGGAGAACGGATAGTTTATATGAACCCTTTGGATCTCTTCCTCCAGTGCTTAGACTAGCTGATGAGCCTACCCTTGGCTGGCCTGTTACATCACCCTTGCGTCATCTTGAGCCCTTGGCTCTGAACATCCAGTAGAAATGACCACCAGATGTCTTGTCTTCCCTGTAGGGGTTTCTCCCAACTATCTGTTTAAAATCTTGGGCAGCTAGAAGGGAAGGCTTGCTCTAGGAAGAGTAGGGACAGAGCAGATCCTAAAGCCAAGTTCTTAAGCTTTCTGCAGGCTGATTTCTGAGGGCCATCTGGCACCATTAATACAATAGAGATATACAATGGTCATGATGATGGGGTAGATGTGCCAACCCAGATGATCTTTTCCAGGGACCAGAAGATAGCAGACTAGTTTAAAAAAAAAAAAAAAAAAAAAAGTTGCATGGACTTGGCCAAGAGGCACAAAATTTCCTACGGTGGAACAAAGTCCCCCTTGTAGATTACATCAGAAAATATTTACCAAGTAACTCTGCCCACCCCCACCCCCCCACACACACATACACCTTAAAAATTCCTCACTATTCACAGAAGGTCTTACTATGCAGCCTCTGGCTTCAGAGGCATAACCCTTCTCCTCAGCCAGCATCCTTTCAAATGGAATGGCCTAGCCTCACAAAGGGTCCCTCATCAGCTCCAAATCCTACTGTCTTCAGATACCAGGAGTTCCCAGACCCCAGGTAGGATTTGGTTTCTGTGGCAGGTACATGGTTGGAGGCATGGTTGTGGTTGCTGTCTCTGGTATGGGGGTGGGGGGGGTGCTCCCACTCATTCTCTGCCTCCCAGGAAAAAGCTATTTACATCACCAAATGCTGCCAGATTGGCCTAGCAGGAAACACGGCAAACAAAAGAGAAGATGGCAGGACCCAGGTTTTTAACTGCTAGTGAGGATGGCAGGTACCAAAGGTCAGGATGAAAGATGTTAGAGAGTCCTTTACTCCGTACTGTTGAAATTAGCCTGGTGACCCCCCCCCCCGCTCCCCGAAATGGTGGACCATACTGTCTCTAGGACCAACCTGTGGCACACTCTTGTCTTATGTAATTGGTAATCTATACCTTTGTTCAAAGAAAACTAGGATGGGCGTGTTTGTGTGCTTAAAATTTCAACTGCTTAGCAAACCTGAGAAACATGCAGTCTCAAAATCGGAAGGATTCTTTCAGATTCCCGGACAGATGGAGCCATTAAAACACACACACACACACACACACACACACACACACACATACACACACACGAGACAGACAGACAGACAAACAGAGAGATCATTTATTGATTTGCTACTTACATAGCTCTTCATTTTTATTCTTGGGGAAACAGAGAGATTGGGGTTTGCAAATGGAGCCATGCCCTGCAAGCGTGGAGTGAGCACCAAACATCCCCCTCCTGCTTCCCGCCCTTCCTAGGTTCAGGAGAACATTTCAACCTCTGACCTTTGCTCTTTATCTGCTGCCATTCCTCATCTTCAAGCTATAGTTTGAACTAGGGATGAGATGAGAGATAGGAAAGAGAAAAATGGAGGAGGTGGGGGATGGTGGGTGAGGAGGTGCAGGGGTGAGGAGGTGCAGGGGTGGGGGATGGGAACTTGTGCTCTTTGGTAGCTGTTGCCGACTTTATTTTCAAGTCTTTGGGAAATAAAGATAATGCTTTTATGTTTGGGGGGAAAAATAGCAATTTCTAGATGGTGAGGTCTAAGCAGTGAAATAACAGGCAAGTTTGTGTTGAGCTGGGAGCAGACACCGGGAGCGTCAAGTTAGCACCATTTCTATAAGGACAGACTGCTTCACAATGCAGGGAAGTGGAACCAAGAAGCTAGGGTGAAAATCCCTACTCGGGCCAATTTCCTCAGCTTGCCCTTCCCCCCAAACCTTCTACCCATCCCAGTGACAGCCGAGACTTGCCCTCGCATTCCATGTCTCCCAGCTAATAGAATCCTCTGCCTGGGGCGGCTTACTCTGGATTTTCCCTACCAAATATAGACTAATAAAAGCAACACTTCAAAATCTTGCTTATTCCCAAATTGGACAAGCTCAAGTGTCCCGAGTTTTGTAAACAGTATGCATTGTGTTTTAGTGAAAGGGGTGCAAGGGTGGGAAAAAGAATGCAGGGATTTTTCGTTTCTGAACACTTTAAAACAATGAAGCATCACCCTTCTTATCCATTCCTTGGTTGCTTGCTTGGCTTACAGCGTAACACCTTGCAGGAACCCAACCTTCTGTACCCCCTTCCCCAGACAGAGAAACCTCCAGTTGATCCCTTGATGACCAGGGTTTTTTGTAGCTGGATCACCTTCCAGTCAATGTAGTTTAGGATAGGAACCGCCTGTGTCTCAGCTGAAGTGCCAGCTCTGAGGGCTTGATGCTGCCGGCTGTGGGCCCCACTTTGTGTACTGAGTTTCCGTGGCATTTGAGAACATTTCTATTTTCCTTCACAGGAAAAGAAGGATGTGAGTTGGATGGTGTCTGCTATTGGGAGGTGTTGTATGCATTTGCATGTGCTAACAGCTCCGGTCTGGACCTCTTTCCTCTAGGATTGTCTCAAAGCCTGCCAGGAGCAAATTGAGGCTGTGCTGCTAAACAGCCTGCAGCAGTTCCGTCAAGAGCAGCATAATGGATCCAAGTCTGTAGAAGATCCGGACCAAGCCACCACCCCTACAGACGTGCGGGATGTTGACCTGTGAGGAAGCCATTCGGGCGGCAAGAGAGAGGCGTGTTTGTCATCTGCTAGCCCCTTCTCTCTCTAGTTATGTCTTGTTCTTTGTGTTAGGATGAAACTTCAAAACAAAAAAACAAAAAAAAAATCTGCCCCCACCTAGAGTCTGTTTAAAGGTCTTTTAGAAGTGAGAGGAAAAGGCCATATAGTTGAAATGCACGGGGTGCCTGTTCAAAGTCCAGCCTAAGGGGATTCCCTTGTATATGCAAACCGTTATTATTTGATGATGTAAAAGTCATAGTGAGATGCTTACAGGAGAACCGCAGACTAGCTAGAGAATGTGTATGTATACCTGCGATATGGGAACAAATTAGAGGAGACTGTCTTTTGTGCTTGTGAGCTAGTGCATATGCCCCCTTTAGTAGAATTGCAAGGAACCGTGGGTGCCGGTATGGCATGAGTATGGCATGAGTAGTTTGCAAAGCAGTGAACCCAAGAAGGAATCAGAAACAAGAAGGGACATGCTGGGGAGGTCGCGCAAAACCACCCGACCACATGACTGAACCATTTTGGATGTAAGAAGCGCCTTGATGCCTCACCACGTGTTCCCAAGACTGAGCGTGGTGGGGTCTCTCCGTTGCATACTCTTGCTGACTACAGTAGCTGCTACCTAAGGGATATGTCTTTTGCCAGTTGGACACAGGTGATTGGCTCCTAAGTCTCATGTTTGGTGAATTTGGGCTTCTTCTTCCAAACATGGTTCATTGTAGATATACCCTACTGTTATCTGATGGAGGGGATTAGCTATGGGCCATGACCAAAACTCATCTAAATGGGGGCAGATGGAGACCACAAACGGAAACTAAAACAAAGCTTCCCTATGTAATGGAAGATGGTGAGGTGATCTTTAATCCCTTGTTAAGAGAAAAAAGAAGCAACCCTTAATTTTTGGTGCTAATTGGCACGTCTGGTCCACAGTTTAACGTTATAAACCATTCCATTGAAAAAGCACTTTGAAAATTTTGGGAGGGGTGGGTGGGTGGGATGTGGGATGGTTTATGCAAATCATGTTGAATATGCCTTCCTTCTTTGCCCCTCCCCTTCCTGACCTCTTCCAGTTACTATTCATTTCTGGAGTCTGATGTTCTAGTACCTAGCTCTGGTGTCCCTACGGGGGCCGAGAGGGCCCTCTGCTGATATCCTGTAAACAAAGGTTTAAACCATTCTGATGGCTTAGAAGGATTGAATCCCCCGTCTATGTTTTTCTCCTTTGGACATGGAAAGAAAAGTTACTTCTGGTGCAAAGGCTGAACATCAGGGTGTGGCATTTTGGTCCCTTTTCCGTTTTGTTTTGTTTTGTTTATTTGTTTGTTTGTTAATTTTAGTGCAAGTTGTATTCATTGTACTTGAAGACCTCCTCTCCCACTCCATTGAGACAGTCAGTAAATAGAAGTTGGAGCCACAGTTGGTGGGGTTTTTTTGGGGGGGGGTTTGTTTTTGTTTATGTTTTTTTTTTTTTTTGCACAATTATAATTGACAGGTAATGAAGCTATTTGTTAAAATATCTTTTTTAAGAGAAAAGTTCAGAACAGGGCTGCTTTGAAGAATTATCATACACAGGTTCTACCTTGTTTCACAGTGTGAGGGTTGAAGATGGAGAAACATCTAAGGGTCTCTTATCTTTCATTTTCTTTTGTTCTGTTTATTATTATTTTTCGCTGCTAAGAAGCTAAGATCGTTCATCCCCATTCACATTAACAGTACCTAGCTGTAATGTTTCACGGTGTGCTGCTATTTTAGAAACATTGTTATAATATATTATTTTACTGCTTAAATTTCAAGTCCCGAAGTAGATGGTTGAGAAATGAGTTCTTTGTACTGGAAAAGCTTTTTCCTCTGTCCCTGTTCTTCTGGTAGCCTTGATGGGTTGTGTTTCGTTTGGTTTCCATTTGTCTTTTTTCTCCCATGCTTCTTCATTTCCGGGTTTTCTTTCCTCCTCTGATCACATTCTTCAAAGAGTATTCTTTACCTCAGGTTTACTGGACAAAAAAACAAAACCAATAATGATAGCAATGTACTTCTTTTTGTTTTCATAATACCTCACAGCTATAGAGTTTCTGTTTGGAAGGCCGCTGGCAGAAGGCAGAGGGCAGACAGAAGGCAGGAGCTGGACATCCTCCTAGGTAGAAGGCAGGAGAGATCTGACCCCAGGGTCTCAGGCCAGGCATATTTTCTGTCTCTAAGGTCACCAGGCTCCCCTTTGATTCAGACTCCCTCCTTATGATAGAAGACAACACTGAAGGGCCCCTCTGCACAAGGCAGATACTCAGCAAACGCAGACAGTGGACTAGGTCAGCCTGATTTGTATGCATGCATCAGGATCAGCAATGAAGAATTCTGGCAGACAGTTAGGAGACCCTCCCCCATCTCGTTGCCCATTCAGACACAGGACTTCCCTCGTCCTGGGATCCCTTCATCATGAACATTGACCAGTTTCCCTCTCCTTGGCACTGTCACCTCAACTTTGGATGGTCTCTGAAGTCTTCCTAGGACTGAGTCCGTGGAGCTGAGACTGCAGCAGCCACGGGTGGCATTCCTTTCCCCCTCTCTTGTCCTCTACGGTCTACAGTGACAGGCAAGTGCTGTGTGTGGGCAGGGCAACTGTGTGTGGCACTGAATGGCTTCAGGCTTTGGATCCCACTGAGTGGGTAAGGTAGTAGGCACGGGTTGGGTGAGTCTGGGATGCAAGGTGAAGGAAGGAAGAGGTTGTTTCTGTGGGCGTGTCTAGGAAGGATGGGGACGGACGGACGTGGTGAGTTAGCATGACCCTAAATCCTAGGGGCTTTGTGGTGGGACAGTGAGTGATAGCTTGGAAAGTCTGAGAGCGGAAGAGGGAGCAGCCTGCAGCTAGCCAGTGTTTATTCAGAGCTCACACTGCACAGTACACTCTCCTGGTCCTTAAGGGACCCCACAGAACTTGACAGACACATTCCCTTGAGTTATTGGGCAACTGGCGGGGGGTGGGGGGGGGAGTGCCTGGTGAGTAACCTTTGAGCTTAACAGAAACATTGAATGAAGGAAGCTGACACGCGGGGGGGGGGGGGGGGGAGGAGAGGCAGGTTACTATCTGCCCCTCCCTCTTACCTGGAACCTAAGAGACTCTTCCTGTTTGCCATCCTCGGAGCCTAGTGAGACCGAGTCCTGAGTCCTGTAGAGTGGCCATTCGGCCTGCTCCTCACTTACACAAAGGAAGGGAGCCTGGATTCTTTGGTGACCAATACCTTCTGCTTCGATCTGGGTCTTGGTAGTATTTCTGTCCCAGAGGGGTATAAACGACCCCGTGGATTTCAGCTTGCCCTCCCCAGACCCCTTCATATCCTACAGAAGGGATTGCAGATTCTGGTCTTTTTCTGACTTGCTAATGATCTCTTCTGTGTTTTTAATTTGTCAGTTGTTGTTTGTTTGTTTGTTTTCTCCATCAGTGGGGGGCTAAGTTGTTCCCCCAGCCTGCCAAATTTTGATCCTTCCCTCTTTTGACCAAATCCTAGGGGAAAGAAACCCTAGTATGCCAAAAAAGATTAATATGCTAAGCATAAGGAGATTCATAATGGTTCCTAAGAACCAGGCAGCCTGCGAGTGGGTGAGCTCCTTCTAGATGGGGACGGCTTGTAGAGGCTGCTTTGGTTCGAACTGTCCCCAGGACACCCTGAGAAAGCAGAGCACATCTTGTAGGCAGCTAGCTTTAAGGTGCATGACTACCGAGGCAGACTCCTCTCCAGCAGCCGGGCTGGGGGTGCATGTAGCACCCCTGGATCCCATCTTGTTGCTAGCAGGGTTAAGTGACCCCTTGGAGGGAGCATAATAGCTTTCCTATAGTGTAGCTCTTTGGGGACCCACCAGACTGTGCCTTGAGAGCTGTAGGACCAACAGGCTAAGATGGGGTGGCTTTCACAAAGAGGGCAGAGGAGCTTCATCTCCACGGGGTATGAGGACAAGGCTGGGAGGACCACACTTGTACCTATGTCCTGGACAGTATACTAGTGGTGTGGTAACTGGAGGTAGCAATCAGAAGTCTAAGTAAGTCAGCTGACTTCTAAGCCCAAAGGATCCCCTCTTGCCTCTTACCTTAGACCGTCACCTTGGGAATAGCTTTAAAGGGGGGAATTAATGCTGAGACAGTGAAGTCCCCTTAAGCCGACAAGCCCTCCGTAGGTGCACACCGCACACAGGGCTTCTTTCAGTGCAGGCTCCAGGAGGCGGCCAGCGGCTGCAGCATGAGATCTATTTGTACGAAATAGGGTAGGGAAGCCCAGGAGTGTTATTCCCTATACCGCGTGGCTTTTGATGATTCTGGATTCTCAACAACACAAAAGAGTCCTTGAGCCAAATTGTGTGCTCCTCTGCTTTTAAATGTGGCTGGGCTGTGAGAACCATTCTTGGCTCTGGTTTTACGAAGCCATCAATACATACACACACTTGATGGAGCTGCAGATCCGTTCCTTTGCCTGCAGCCCACTTGTGGGGAAAAAGTGCCTTACTGACTTACAGTAGCCACTCAATTTCAACAGGTGCCTATCTTTGACAAAAAGAAAAGAAAAAAGAAAAAAAAAAGCATTAAAATGTCTCTTAATTTTCATTGGCTGTCATTTTTATACTGATCATCTTGAATGTCCCCAGCAAGTCACCGGGCCATCAGATTATCTCCATGTTGTTGTTCATTATCCTTCTGCCGTGTACCTCAGATCTATCAGTTATGATCTCTTGTCTTGGATTATTTTGTTTCTTTTTTTTTTTTTTTTAATTTGCTTTAAGAGTGCGATGCCATATCAAATCAATGTTGTTCTCTCACGGTGTACTCTATAACAGGTGTGGGTGGGGTTTATGGTTGGGATACTAGGAGATGCTAAAGTAGCAGGATCAGTGTGACTAAAAAAGAAAAGGTCTTTAGGAAATCTGGGGGGAAGCACACTGTGTTGTATTGTTTTAAGTGATCTTAAAAACAAACAAACAAACAACCGTAACTTGTTCTTGTGACTAGTTTGAAGTTGGATTTGAAGATGATGTTGAAAGAGGTTTTGAATGCAATTAGGTTATGCTATTTGGACAATAAACTCACCTTGACCTACAATGTCTAGCTATCGTTGACTTATTTCTAGACTGCTAGCCCTCAGACGAGAACATACCCGTCTTGAGTCGGAACTCTCTTGGCAACAGTTGGTAATAATGTAAGATAGAAATCCTAAGCCAGAAGTGACCCCACATCCACATTTTACAATGTGAGTAGTTGACTTTTTTCCCTTTTAGACCATGAATATAGCCAGATGTGAGTGGAAATATCTGCAGATGTCTTCATGAGGTGGCTGAGGCAGCAGTGTCATCACTGGGCTTCCAGAACAGGCCCCGTTTTTTTGCCAAATACTCACTCTCTTGGCTGTGAGCGAGCATCTCCTGGTATGGTTGCCTGACAACCCACTGTGCTATCTCTAGATTCAGGGTTGTCTCTAGGGATCCCCACCTTTAGCCAGGTGAGAAACATGAACCTCGTGTTCGTAAAGGTTCCCATAAAATGCCTCCTCTCTCCCTACCCCCACCCCACCCCCACACTATATCTCATGTGAGGTATGGTCCTCAAGTGCATGAGTCCCCTGGAACTGGAATTACAGATGCTTGTAAGCCACCATGTGGGTGCTGGGGATCAGACCAGAGAAGCCAGAGGTCTTAACTGCTGAGCAATCTCTTCAGACCCATACTTTTGTATTTTTCTTTTTTGTTTTTGTTTTTATTTGTGTGTGTGTGTGTGTGTGTATGTGTGTGTGTGTGTGTGTGTTGTGTG
This sequence comes from Montemys delectorum, assembly GCA_019843815.1. Classification (NCBI taxonomy): domain Eukaryota; kingdom Metazoa; phylum Chordata; class Mammalia; order Rodentia; family Muridae; genus Montemys; species Montemys delectorum. The sequence continues at coordinate 1,966 of JADRCD010211254.1, read as the reverse complement.
TTTTGAGTTAGGGTGTCTTATTACTTAGCCCTGACTGTCCTGACACTCATAATATAGACCAAGCTGGCTTTAGACTCACAGAGATTTGCCTGCCTCTGCCTCCCCAATACTCGGATTAAAGTTATGTGCCGCCACAAAGGGCTTGCTTTTGTATTTCGAACAACTTTCCCGAGACTCAAACATCCATGACAGCGGTAACATAAGAACTTCAATTGGCTTGGCAGTGATGTTCCTAGCATCCTTCCGTGAAGCGACTGTCCAAAAGCTGTGGGTTAGGCCATATTTGTTCAGCCTTGGGCTGGGGAAGGGGACAGCAGCAAAATGCAGCTAAGAGTGCTTGCTGCTCTTGCAGAGGGCCTGGTTCAACTACGTGTACCCAAATCAGGTGGCTCACAACTGTAACTCTAGTTCCTGGGGATCCAGGGCCCTCTTTGCCGCTTATGGCTTCTGGAAGCACTGCACACATGAGGCATATACATGAGGCACAAATGTGTACATAAAGATTATATATACATATGTCATATACATATAACACACACACACACACACACACATACTGACAGTGGACATGAGGGTTCATGGTACTAACATGAGTATCCAGAGCCAATATATGTGCTGGGCATACATCTGGTCTTCAGGAACTACCATGAAAGCACCACAGCTCTGTGGCTGAAGAACTTCTCTGTGAGGAGACAAAGCACATGGGCTTGCATGCAACTTCATGGAGGTGGATCAGCAACTGGGACTGAATGTGTCAAGAACTGGCGTTGAGAGAGGAGCGGGCTAGAGAGATGGCTCTGCTGTTAAGAGCACTGACTGCTCTTCTTCCAGAGGTCCTGAGTTCAATTCCCAGCATCCACATGGTGACTTACAACCATCTGTAATGGGATCCTATACCTTTGGTGTGCCTAAGGAGAACCACAATATACTCACATACACAGAATAAATAAATCTTAAAGAGAGAGAGAGAGAGAGAGAGAGAGAGAGAGAGAGAGAGAGAGAGAGAGAGAGAGAGAGAGAGAGGAGCAGGGCTTGTGCCATGGAGAATGGAGAGGTTTTCTCTGCCATGTGAACTGATGAAGAAAATGCTTATACTGTGGAAACAGTAAAAGTGGACCTTGACTTTTTCTAAAAGTAGAGATGAAAAGTGATTGTTTTATTATGTTTAAAAAAGATTTATTTATTATTATATGTAAGTACACTGTAGCTTCTTCAGACACACCAGAAGAGGGTATCACATCTCATTCCGTGTGACCCTGGGAAGTGGGGTAAACTTGGCCACAGACACTGACTCGGGGCAACTACTGATCTGATTTCTTGGGAGGGCTGAAGGGTTAGGCTGGAAATTTCCACATAAATAACTGGTGACTTGTGTGTTCTGGGCTTTGAGGGCCTTTCTGGAAGTGGTAACTGTTCAGATGTCTCCAGTTCTGCTCACAGGCTTGAGCAGCCAGAATCAGCTGCCAGAGAAAAAGAGTCCCACAGTCTGGCTTAGCTTTTGTCCCCCTCTATCTCCCTATTGTTATCTCATAAGTCTTCCAGAGCTTTGCTTACTAAAAACACTGTTCCCCATTTCACTGAGAATGACAAGTTATCCACAGCTCCCGAGACCAAACAGTCCAGGGGTAGACTTATGAGGCCCTTCCTGTCCACAAGGGGATGCTGGTGTCATAGGTGGAACCAATCTACAAAGCCACTAGCATGGGTCTATCTGGAGACCAGGCTTTCAGCATTTGACCTGGGGGGGTGGGGAGCAGCCTGCAGAGACCCATGCCAGGCCTGTCCCACTCGTGAACAATGACACTTCCTCACACGGGCTCCTCGTGGGCCCACAGTCTCTCCCTTTGGGCTAGCTGGGACCCTGATTTATTACCTTGTCTCCTGCTCTTCAGTGTCTAGGCCAGAGGCTGCAACCTCGAAAGGTGGCAGACCGGATTCAGCCTGCACAGAGAAGACTCCTACAGTG
>JADRCD010211253.1:0-14189 GCA_019843815.1 Montemys delectorum | reverse complement strand
TATGTGGTACACATAAATCCACACAGACACACTCACGTACACATTAAAAAAAAGTAAATTTAAAAAACAACAAATGTGTATCTAAGCAACTCTAATTAAATATATAGAATGCAATGAATATGTAGAATGTCTACAAATAGGAAGTGGAAGAATATTAGTAAGAAAAGGGGGACTAGTGGCAGACAGAAGCAGGTAAAAGAGGGCAGTGAGGGATATGATCAAAGCACATTTTATGTGTGTATGTGTGCATTGTAAGAATATATATATATGTATATATATTCAAAGCAAATTATACAACACACTTATATGAAATTGTAAGAACTATTTAAATGTACATAGAAGCATCTCTTTATTGATTTACAATGGGTTTGTCTATAGTCTGTTTTATAATAGTTTTGTAGATTTACATATTATTTATATATTGTTTCATTGCATTGCCTTTTTTTTTTTTTTTTTTTTTTTTTTTTTTTTTTTTTTTTTTTTTTTTGGTTTTTCAAGGCAGGGTTTCTCTGTGTAGCCCTGGCTGTCCTGGAACTCACTCTGTAGACCAGGTTGGCCTCGAACTCAGAAATCTGCCTGCCTCTGCCTCCCAAGTGCTAGGACTAAAGGCGTACACCACCACTGCCCGGCTCCATTGCCTTTTTTATTACCCTTTGTCTCACTCAAAACAGAATCTCCTTGTAGCCCAGGCTGTCCTCAAAATCCCTATGTAGTTGAGGCTGACCTTGAACTTCTAGCCTTCCTGCCTCCAGCTCCTAGATGCTAGGCTTACAAACCTCTGCTGCTGTGCCAGACTTTATATTTTACAGAGGGTGAAGGAGGATCTCATCCTCTTTATGAAAGGGTAAACTATAAAATAAGGTAAGAGAGATGGAGGATTTCTGAGAGGCGCCAAGAAAAACACCTTTACACGTGTATGAAGAGAATTGATTTCACAGCTCATTTGAGCTGCTTGCTAATTATCTTAACTGTGAACTTTATTTGGGCCAAGATGACTAAAATAATTCCTTTCTTGGTGAAATCTACTTGTAATCACAAGCTTCTTTAAGCTTCTATTGAATTGAGCCAAAGCCAAGCAGATCTTGATTCTCAGAGCACCTTCACTGCTGTGCATAAAATTGTATCATTTATGGGGTGACCAGGGTGACCTATTTCTTTTCCTCCCCTTACACGGCTCCTTTTGTTGGCTTGTTTCTTTTTGCTTTTCTTTTCCTGGGACTGTCACCTCTCTTACTACCTCCCATCAACACCCACATCCCACAAGGCCTCCTATGCCCTCCCACACCCTCTCTTTCCTTGGCTCATATGCTGTATAGTGCTCTAAGATTCTGCATTGGGAACAGTATTATTTGTTTTCTGGTAGAAAGCACAGAATAAGACAGTACCACCCTCCCAGGCCCGCTGTCTGTTGCAGTGTTGCAGTCTACCTCCAGTTTGGTTCATTTCCAGCTTCTTGCAGCTCTGTCATCTTTGAGGAAGCTTCCTGAGACTTGACCTTCATGATCATGTTGGGCTGGTTGGGAGTAAAGTGTCTGGTTTGTATTGAAAATTAGAACCAGCTGCAGGTAGCCAAGGACTTAGGACACCCATTTATTCTTGGAAATCATACGGCCAAGGAGCAAATGGTTCAGACCGTGTTCAATGGTTCAGAACAGGTTTGGTTTGTTTGCTTAAAGCTGAACCATGTTTAATAAGCATTGGGCTACTTAGTCACTGATAAAATGCATGTAAAGAAATTAAGAAACATGAAGAATAATGCTTGATTTTTCCCCCTCTCAAAACGAAATGGCCATGTATGGGTCACATAGCCAATTTAACCCCTAGAGATGTGGTTTTACAATCCTCTCTAGTAAATTGCCTGGTCTTAGCAACTGAGTCCCAGGCTCTGCAGCAGCCCTCCTCTGCTGGCTTTACCATGAAGAGAGCTCCTGGAAGTGGGAATAAGATCTACAGTAGTTCCTTTTTTTGTCTCTGTGTGGAAGAGAAAACACTGGGGAAGGGCCACCATCTAGGTGCAGAGCAAAGAACTAGAATCCTTGGAAATTTCAGGCCTTAGTCTGTCCAAGGAAGAGTGAGCCTAGAACCATCTACCGATCTATCCAGCACACAGCAAACTGAAGTGGAATGGCATCTCAAAGAGGGTCAAGGCAAAGCAGCCAGAGCTTTGGTAACCTTACCCGAGAAAAACAATTCCATGTCACATCACTGGCTAGGATGCAGGTTTTTCTGGTTCCAGAAATAAAAGCAGGTTTAGACACAGGAAGCAGGTTACAGAACCCCTGGGAACAGAAGGGGGCCACCCTGTGCTGGAATCTGGGTCCGAGCAACAGTAAGAGAGGAGATGGGAAGGAAGGGAGAAGGGGAGGAAGCAAGGGACCAAAGGGAGAAGGGAGAAATAGAGGTAGGAGGGGAAAGTTGGAGAGAAAGAATCCAAGAGAGAAGTGGAGGGAGGGAGAGGGAGAGAGAGAGAGATTCGGAGGACAGTGCAGAGATTTATAATCATGCCTGATTAATTTTTTAATGACTCCCACTGGAAATGAACAAAGACTCCCCTAAATGCCTTTGTCATTTGTTGCATGTAATTATGTTCAAGTTAGCGGAGTCCATTTCCTATAACAGATTGGTAGGATTAATAACTTTTGATCTTTTTGCATGTTCACAAAACATCAATACATTCAACATCTCAATATAGCTGAATGAGGTGGCCGTGTGTGCTGGCCACCTATTGCTGGGCAGGAAATCACCCTAAACAAAGCAGGTTAAGAAAAATATGTGATTGTGTCCCACAGCTTTGTGGCTCAGAAGTCTAGACGTGCTTGGCTGGACCTCTGCTCAGTGCTCTCCTTCATGCTGGACAGGCCTGGTGTTTCTGGAGACAGCTGACTAAGAAAGCAGTGTTTTCCAGCTCAGCACCACAGCTTCTACACCTCAAGGGCTGCTGGTGTTCAAAGACCCCCACTGATCAGTTTCTCAGCTGTGGAGCAGAGGCATTCAGAGTTCACACATGTGCACATTCTCTTACAGGAGAGGTTGTTACAAACTCCCAAGAGAGCATCTTAGAGCAAGAGGAAGTCAAGGTCTCATAGGACCTCATCAGGAAGTGGTACCCTCCCCATGCTGGGTTCAGTGGGTCAGCAGCCGTGGTCCCCAGAGAGAGATGACATGTCCTGTGAGTATTCAGAGGTGGATATGAGGTCACTCCCAATGACTTCCTGCCACTCTGTGCTCCACTCTTCTTGCAATAGAGGGTCATATGACTGAGCAGATAATGCTGGAAAGCCAATTAAGTACCAGTCTTGGCACCTCTAGAAGCCCAGTGCCCCAAACCCTCACCTTGACTTATCATGACCGTAGCTGTTCTTGAAAGTATCAACTCTCACGTAGTTGGGAAGACCTGATGGACCTCACCTCTGATATCTTCCCACTATGAGAATCAATCCATCCAGCTTTTGTCAGTTTCTCTCATGGGCTATGCATTTGCATACCCCTCCCACCCTGTCCTTAGGGGCCTGGCAAACTCCCTTTCAGCCAGTCTCTGAAGCCCTGCTGAACTTCCAGAATCTGGGTCTGATGTGTTTTTACACAACGCAGCTTCAACTGACAGTCTTAAATACTGGTCACTTGCTGCTGCTACTACATAGTTTTGTTGGGTGGAAGAAAAGGACATTTTAGAAGTATGGGTGTGGCAAACGGTACCAAGCTCTTGTGTGAGAAGGGAGAAGTGCTGGGCGTGGTGATGGATGATGGATCTTCATCTGGGCTCTTCACCTCATGTCCAGGTTACTTTTTCATTGATTAAACATCACAACCAAAGCAACCTGAAGAAGGAAGGGCTTATCTGGGCTTGAAGTTCTTAAGGGTTCGAGTCCATCACAGTGGGGAGGCATAGCAATAGGCAGCCATGGCAGCTTGGAGGAGCAAACATATTAAACTGAGAGATGAAGCAGAGAGAGAGCAATCAGGAATGATGACGATCTTTCAACCCTCAAAGCCCACCTCTTCCAGTGACGTCTCCAGGAAAGCCACACCTCCTAACCCTGCCTAAACAGTGCTGCTGTGATCTGTCCTACCCAGCATTTAATTCCCTTTTGTGTAGTGCATGGGTCCAATCTCAGATCACTTCACATCCCTCTGCAGCCATGACTGAGCCCACTGGCATAGACACCAGCCTGGTGGGTTTGCCTTTTCCAGAATAAAGGGCTTGTATTTCCCCTCTTGTGACTCTCTGTGAGTTACTCTGAACTCAAACTGTAGCACCAAGAGCCAGGAGGTGGCTTTTTTCCTTCTCTAGCATCCTGATGCATTTCTCAGGCCCTAAAATATGTTCCTTTCTCCATATTTGTTACCTTAAATGTTTTCTATAACATACAGAGTGCCCATTGGGACTCTGGCCCTTTGTTGAACCTGTTTTTCTCCCCAGTGACTGACACTTGCTTTCTAATTTTAATTCAAGGCCATTGGAGACCATGCAGGGCTGGCCTCCAGTGGTGACTGTAGACATAAATGTTTTTGCAACCTCCCCTCTAGCCCACCACCCAACAAATGTAGTGGAAGAGAAAAGTTATTAGGATATTGGAGAAGCAGACCTGCTCTGCAATAGTTCTTTGGGGGCAAGCTTGAACTTTGGAGGAAGTTCAGTCCTGTAGCAAACACCAAATATGAATCAGCAGTTGTAGAACGGTCTTCTAGGCAGGCAGACACCACACATGAACCAGCAGTTACAGTCCAGTCCTTTCTGCAGGTACAAAACACCAGTTGTAGTTCAGTCCTAGAGAAACAGCAAGGCTTGCTAACCAGCCTGAGGCAAGGTCAATGAAATGGTAAGTTGCCTCTGGAATCTCACGAGCAGTTCTTTGAAGAATTTCTCTCAATGGTGGCATTGCCACTAATTGAGCTCAACAACACTATGTAAAGTGAAGAACAGAGAGGCAGAGCAAACCAAACCAAGGCTCAGTGCTCATCTCCCACTGTCTATGGGATCATATTTATACTCCTTCATCATGGGTCCTTTCACATGCTTGCTATATCAAACATCCTTTCACCTGTGTCTGCTTCAGCAAGACATCCTTTCACCTGTGTGCCCCAGCAAAACATCATTTGACATAACTAACTTTCCAAAGAAACTAGAAGTTTCCACTTCAAGAAACCATGCACAGCTGGCCTCCCGTGGAGACCACACACGGCTGGCCTTCTCTCGCTCTGCCCTCTGTTGTGTCTGCTGTGTACTTGCTTCTAATGTGATCATTCAATGCAGATTGTGTGTATCATAGTAATATTTTTCCTTGCTGGGGAATCTTGTGATTATTTTCTCTTTGATCATTTTTTTTAATTTTTCAACTGTGTTTTGAGCTAATCTGTATGTCTTGCATTCCATTTAGGGTTACATAATTCATCTATTGTCATAGTTTTAGTGTTTGCCTCATGTGTGACAATATACCCCAGTGCTGTCATCTATTTAACTTTGACATTGAAGTGTATCATTGACATAGAGAAAGCTTGTTTGTTTTTTCCTAAGTTCTAGTCTAAATATTTATAATATTCTATAATTTATATTTTGTAATATTTATATCATAAAGCCTACTATACATTTTTAATTTTGATTTTATGTTGTAAAATGAGCACAATCTGATTTTGTACTCTGATTTCATATCTGGGGCTTTATTCATTCCTACAGTTGGGTAGCTGACAATTCAAATCTTCTGTATATATAGTGACAGCAGGATGAAGTGGGGCTGGACCTCTCTCTTTTCATATATCACTTCCATTTTCTCATTACAGCACTGGGTAGAATTCTCTGTTCAATTTTGTATCCCTGTTCTAACTCATATCATCTCTACAAACACTGTTCATGGGACACACAGTAACTGTGGGGTCAAACAGTAAGGAAGGGCTCTTCCATGGAGAAAATGGATTCTCCCTCTCTTGGTAGCCACTGATAGCTGGCCTGTGAAATTTGCCCCACCATATTGGAGTGTAAATTCCAAGTCACTTGGAGTTATCATTGTGCAGGTCTTGTTTAGGTGATCATACTCTTAGGATTTTATGGGTACAGCTTCCCTGGCCAATATATACATAGACAGACAGACAGACAGACAGACAGACAGACAGACAGTATCACTATCAAGCAGAAGGCATCATGATCCTCCAGTTGTTATCTTCCACTTCCTCCTCCTCCCTGATGTCCCCTCAGCCTTAGTACAGGGGTTGCATTGTAGATGGAGCCTGGATACTCCGTGCTCATTTATTCTCTGCATTTTGACCAATTGTGGATCTCTGTAAATAGCCTCTTCCTGCTGCAAAATTAACCTTTTTTGTGGGGGGGGGGGGGGGGGAAGAGAGCTAAATTTACCAGTAGATATAATTATAAGTATTTAGAATACAGTAAAAAAACTATTTTGGTTTAGTAAAAATGACATTAATAGGTTCTTCTCTAGGGTCTATGACCACTTCATTCACTGGCATGTGGCTAGGTACATAATACCAGGCATAAATTTCCTCTCATTGAATGAGACTTGATTCAAATTAGACTATTGGTAACCCCTAAGATAAAAGTGTCACTATTTTACCACTGGGGATATCTTTCCAGGCCAGTCATTGTTGCTGTTCATAGTCTAGGAAGGGCTGTTAATTGCTTTCTGCCTTGGCAGCTTGCATAGCACCTTCAAATACTGAGAGCCAGTCCTCAGAGAGGACGCTTCCAAGTCATTTGCAACTCAATTCCTCCAGGTCCTGTTTCTAAAGTGTGTGGTGTCTTCTCAACAACAGGGTCTTATCTTCAAGTTTTAGAAGCAACCAAGGACAATGACAATAGCCTATATTAATTTTTTGAGGGGATGAGTCGGGTCTCATGAACCCACCCTTACCATCAACTCTAATGGAGGCTTTCTATTCTCATTTATTAGAGAGTCTAAAGTTCTTGAGAGGAGTATTATTTCACTGTGTGACACAACTCCATGTGCCAATATGCAGCATACATATATATGTGTGTATATATAACATATATATACATATATGTAAACACACACATATATGTGTGTGTATGTTTATATATACATGTAAATGTATATATATATATATACATGTATTTATTTATTGTGCATGCTTTTAAGTGAGATTTTAAAATAACACTTCCCTGTGGCTTTTCAAAGACCCTTACTGCCTAACTGATGTGAGAATGATCCACCCACACACATTTTCTGGGTCTAAATGGTGTTAGTGTCCTTTTCAGCCACTAAAGAATGAAAGGGGATTCTGTGCTCCCCCCACCAGTATGAAGAGTGTAGTCATCCCCATGTGATGGGGGCATTGGAGATCAGGAGTTCAGACAGTAGTGTGGACCTGAAGGTAGGATGAATTACTTCTCAGAGGGTGCCTACAAGGAACATCTACCCTGAAACTCTACAGAGCAGCAGTGAGTCTCAGCCACTAGGCACGAGTGCCAGCTGTCAGGGTGGTAGGTAGAGGACATACTTAGGTTTGAGATGAGAGCTGGGTCTCCTGTATGTTAAGCAAGCTAACATATGTCCTGCCTTTGATGGCTTTATCCTAACTTCTTACAAGACGGGCATTCTGATTGGAGTCTTCAGACCTGAAGGTACCATCTTCTCATAGCAACCCACTATATTTAAATGTTTAGGGTTTCAGACTGCTGTAATGAGTGGCTCAGCCTTCCTTCATGTGAGCCATAAGTGAAGACAGGAAAGATGGTTTCTGGGTATCTTTTTTCTGGGTTCAGGGAAAGACCCAGATTATTTATCGGGGTAGGGACTCATTTGACAGTGTCTGGTAACGGTTTTGTTTATCAAACTAGGGAGTGTTGCTGACACCTGGTATGTGGAAGCTAGGAATCATGATAAATGCCCTGTATTGTGTAGCACAGCTGTCCACACAGGTCAATATCCTGTAGCTGAGGAATCCTGCAAAGGGTGACTTGCCTCCATGATGTGGTGTGTCGCTGTACAGCAAACCTCTCCCAAACAATGAATTACTGTTCACCAAAAATCTTGACTTTATTCTTTCAATTAACTGAACCCAAACACATATGATAGGCTAAGTTAAGCAATTTGGTCATTGCTAGGCTTTGAGTGAGATCAGGAACGCAGCTACTTCTGAATGGTGTTCCACTGTCTTGGGCTCATTCCATTACATAGTAGAGTTGTAATCAACACTCATTGAAATCATTCAGGTATGTCAATGAGTTTTATCTCTCTCAAGTTGACACTAATTTAACCACCTGTTAAATGAGTTGTGTTTCACCCAGTCTAGACATTCTCCCCACTTGGCAGAGTGAATAGCAGCGTGGGGGCACACTCTGCTCAGTCTTCCAACAGAATATCATGTGTCTTTGTCTTTGAGTAGAGGAGGCCCTAGTTTCTATCCAAGTTCTGAGACTCACTTCTTCTTCTTTTATTACATATTTTCTTTATTTACATGAGACTCACTTGTTGCACTCTGTGTGTTTGTGGCTGCTTCCCCCTTTCCCCGGGTCATGTGGTTCTCAGTTGCTGTCAATGGTTATCACCACTGTGCCTGCTTTTGCTGTTTGTGTCTTTATTGTATCTGATTTTGCTTTGTTTTCTGTTGGTTGATTGGTTGATTGATTTGGTTTGGCTTGTTGTTTTATTTTGGTTTGGTTTGGTTTGGCTTGGCTTGGCTTGGTTTGGTTTGGTATTTCCTTCTTTCCCTGCATCTTTGGACAGGGTCTGAGTTTCTATTGTGTCCTTATTTCCACTGTTGAACAGGTTCCCTTGAGCAGTTTTTCTGTAATTGGAACTTTTGTGTTGAGGGTTTGGGAAGCTTATTCCTCCCACTCTGTCCCCCTTTGTTATCATGCTGATCCGCCAGGACTGAACCCCTTTCTCTGCAAACTCCACTCCTTAGTGGCTAACTTTCTCCCTTAATTCAGAGCTGTTGGGCTTTACAATCCTCTAAAACAACAAAAAAAATTTCACAGCTCAGGAACCCACATATTAACTGAGCTAGACCTAAGCTGTTCTACCCTATTAGAAAAATAAATGACTTTATGAAAAAAGAGGAAAAAAATATTCTATACCAGAACACATTCACCTCAGGAAAAGGTGCATTTTGATTCAGGGGAAGGCTGTATTTCATGTGGGAAGCTACATGGTGGTTTCAAACAGCCAGCCACAAAGACAGCTCTGACAATGGTTTGGTTACTGAGCTATGGGTGGCTTTTCTGTGCCAGCTCTAATGAGAGAGCTGTAAGCCTAGCTCCAGGTTAAACGGTGGAACTGGTAAACTACACCTCTTCCTCCAGCCGAAGGGACGGGACATTGTTCTTTAAATCACCATTGCTTCCGGAGCACTGATCTTTCCGTAGTTGCTGTCTCTACACTTATACATCAAAGAATGCTGTTGAGATCTGCTTCCCCACAGGTCAAGAGGATGGCCTTCTGTCCTCCCACTTCACTTACTGAAGACTAAGCTTGATCAGAAATGTGCAAGCATTGGGGAATGTGATGTGCTTATTTGGGGGTAATAACAGAAATAACAGAGGGCGACACATCATACCTGAGCCTAAAAACTAAAAGATCTTCTCTGATATGCCTGAGTGGCTTCACTTGGGCACAGGATGCTCATTCAGTCCAGGTCCTCATCTGCATCGTTTAGAGGAAACAGAATTTCATTGATTTTTTTTCCCTTGTTCCCATCTGTTGTAATCTTACTGTTGGTACCTCTCCTCCTCCTTCATGTATCAAAATCTGTCCCTGGTGAGTTGGTTCTAAGAAATGTTGCATTCAGAGGGTAATTAAATCTTGAGGGTGAAGCCCTCCCGGTCTAGTGGTGTTCTTATAAAAGACCTATAGGAATTTGGGTGGCACCATCCCGTAGGCTAAGGTCCTATCCTGGGCTGAATAAAAAGGATGGAGTGCCCTCCCCCAAAAGGCATTGCAGGTGTGGCTGCTGTGTCACATGTGCTTCAATAGGTGGCAGAGAGGACAGAGGTTATGTCTGTAGTCAGTGTTCTGACCTGTAAACATCTGAATGATTCATAACTTAACATTCCCTGTAAAAAAACAAGCCTGAGACAACCACCAATCCAGCACCAGGGTACCCAGACAGAGAGCTAGCCTGAGATGACCAGCAGTTAAGTGCCATGAAGGCCCTGAGGATAGGGAGCAAGCTAGAGACTAGACGAACCCCAACTGAGACCACAGGCTTCACGCTGGAGTGAGCACAAGACCTCACATAGGGCCACTCAGGTGGCCCAGGCAAGGGACACACCCAAGACAACCACCAGACTAGCACCATAGGGATTGAGCAGGGGGGGACTAGCCTGAGATGACTACCAGTCTGGTACTGTGAATGCCTAGGAGGGGAAGACCATGCCCAAAACTACCCCTGCCTGGTGCCATACTGCACGAGTGGACATAGCATTCCTGAGACCACTCACTCCAGGGATGACCTCAGATACTCAGAGACCCAGGGCCACTAAGAGAAGAGGAGCAAGTAAGTGGTGGAGAAATGGAAGAGAAAGAATCAGAAGGATGTGGGCACAATGAAGAGAGCAAAATGGACAGCCTGATGTTAGTAGCCGGTGACACGATCTGGCAACATGGTGGGGTCTTGGCCTGTGCTACCATCAGGGGCCACATTTAGCTCCATGGCCCTGCAGCAGGGGGGTCTATTACCACCAAGGTCCAAACAGACATCCCCAGTCTGGCAGAATGGGCAAGGGAGAACTGCCTTCCTCTACCCTTGCCCCTTGTCACCTATGGCAGGCCAGAGATCTGGCCCACGGCTCATGAGAGTATAACTGGCCCTGTCCCTCAACACCTGCAACACAGAGGGGGCTTTGCACCTCACCTGGGCAGCAGGGTAGACCTGGCCATGATTGCAGGGGTTACTGGTGAGCCAGCCCTGAGGGAGGGTGAGTGGGAGAGCAAGCGGGCTGACCAGCTCACATACCTCTCAGGGCCAGATACAGAGCTTTGAATTCTCCCATCCCAACACCTACCCTAACCATGAACTACTGGAGTGCATGACGGGACTGGTCCTTCAGACCCAAAATTACAGGATCTCCATGACACAGGGCAACAACAGGGTATCTAAGAGGAGTCCTAGTGAGGTTCCAGTATTGATAGAACACCAGAAGCCAGAGACCTCATATCAGACCAACGAGTCATTGCAATGAACACTTGCAAGCAAGGAAGTGTGAACAAAGGGTGTACACTACAGCTTCCACAATGAGAATTTTTTTTCTGTTGGGTGGGAAGTTGCAAAGGAGGAGGGTATGTATGAGGGAGGAGGGAGATGCGTGGGACTGGAGCACATGATGTGAAATTCACAAAGAACCAATAAAAAGTGTTTTTCTGAAAAAAAAAAAAAAAAAGGATGGCTGAGCTGAGCAGAAACATTCATCTATCTCTGCTGTGGACCACAAATGCAATATGACCAACTACCTCAAGCTCCTGCCATTATACCTCCTCAGCAATGATGGGCTGCACCCTAAAGCTGTGAGCCAAAATAAATGCTTTCATTATGAAGCACTTGTGTCGGGGCTTTTATTCCAGATAGGAAGTAAGTAACTAATATAGGAGATACCAAATTCTTATGTCAAAACCAATCTGTGACAAAGCAGACACCTAGGGGTCATCTCTCCCCTCTCCTGTCCTAGCAACAAGTGGGCTTGGCTTTGGAAGGCACTTGGGACACCTCACAAGTCTTCCAGCCATGGGTCACAAGTCAAGCATAAGCGACACCATCAGATTGTCCTCATGAATTTGGTCCCCCCCCCCCCTTTTTTTAACTGGGCAAAGAATTTTATTAACCTTCTCCAAACTTTACTCCCAGGCTTCTTCAGTTTAATTTACCGCAAAGAATGAATTAGGTATAAGCGAAAATTGAAAAGAGCTGCAGTGTCCGGGGTGGGGGGGCTTGGGCTTAAAAGTATTAGAGATGTAGATTTTATCAGATCCATAATAAACAAGGAAATTTTAAAAAGCAGCCATGATGTAAAATAGCAGCTCCTATAATTTCTGCAAGTGTCACCTTCTTCGGAAGTTGCCTCACTTCAGTTTGCCTCATTCTTAGACGCCTCATCAAAATTCTCCACCAGATCTGGAACTTCATCATCATCATCATCCTCTCCAGTAGCAAGTGGTGCTTTTCCATCCACAGATTGTTTGGGCAGAGCTTCTGCCAGTCTCCTTAAACTAGTCAGACTGTCTGTACCAAGCTGGTTGAGAATGCTGGGAAGCATGTCTGTCTGCTGCTTTGTCTCCACGTGGCCTGTAATGCTGAAGGTGTTTGCTGCCAGAGATGCCTGAACTTTAGGATTGTTAAAATGCATCACTGTTCCTTGGTTTGTAAACATGTTCTCCTCTTCAATACCAGAGATATTGCTTACCCCTAACTTCTTTAAGGAGAACTGCAGTTTTTTATCGTCTGCTGTGGCTGTTCTGTGAACCACCTTCTTCTTTCTATGAGCAGTTCCTTTCCCACCAATGTGCACTTGTGCCTGCAGTTTGGCGAGTTTTTCCTAGTTCAGGATCATTTCTTTCATCTTGTCAGAGTGGAAATGGGGCCTCCTGGGGAACTAAAGTTCAAGCTCAGGGGCTCTCGGGCAGACCAGCTGAGATAAGGCACACACACTCGGAGACACAAGATGGCAGCTAGTGAACTCGGTTCCTTTTATTGCTCACACATTCTTGGCAAGTTATATCTATCCAGCTTTGTACTTAGATCCTTGACTGTAACAAGTGCCCAGCTGAGAAAGTCACTGAGAATGCTTGCTTCATCTTCTTCAAATGGCATGCTGCACTCTCGGGACTCAGGAACATGCTAGCACCAGTTGCCACCATACAGGCAGACAGTCTACCATTCCATTTGCTGTCGTGGCTACATGGTAGGTTATCAGAGTGTTTTCTAAAAGCAGCTCCGCTGCTGGCACATGCCTGGAAGGTGTATGCTATTTCCAAGAGAGGCGAGTGATGATCCAGACTGTGTCCTCTTTAGAGGAAACTGATATTTCAACATCTTAAATAGAAAGAATGAGGGATAAGAGTTTTGTGTGTCGTGGGTCTCTGCTCCTGATTTGGTCAGTAAGTGTATTTATTTGTTTGAATCACCACCCAGAGGCTGCTGTTGGGTGCACGCTTGTTTTTAAACCCCAAATGAAAACAAAACGTGCAAGCCAGAGGCCTTTCTCATTCTGATATTGAAAATGTACATGCAGTTTAGAAAAGTGTTGTCCATATACGTCTCACACTGATATCATTGACGTATTTGTTGTTTAGTGAGCAGTCTTCCAAACCTATAAGCCTAACATGAGCTTCCTGAATCTCCATCCATATTTCCTCTTAAATGCACAAAGTCTCTGGCAGCCAAAAGCAAATGAATTCCATGCCCAGCCTGGGGCATCAGTATGGCACCACCTACCTTATTAGTTCTCCCTTTGAGCCTCTCAAGAGCAGAGAAAGTGATATCAATGGCCCCCAGGGAGGGATGAAGCTATACCCAGCCACTTACAACACCATTCCCACCCCATAAACCCATAATCCATCACAAATATTCAACCCTAGATCTTCATCTTTTCTTCCAGTTGAAGGTATTTTCTGTGCCTGCGTCTGCCTCTTTTTTTTCTTCTTCCCCTGTCTGGGGGCTGTCCCTGCCAAGAGCCCCTGAGAAGCAGATACCCTTGTGTCTGAGAGTAGGAATCTCAACATCCTTAGGAGGTGGAGGTAGTGTGAAACAGCGTCAGAAGGGGTGTCATGTCTAGTGTACAACCATAGAATTTAAACAAGACAGCTTAGAGGCACATTGCTAACTCTGTGCTTTGAGGCACCAAAACCTTTCATGACTCCAGAGTGAAATCAATATCAAGCTCTGCTCCAGGGCCTTTTTTTGCACTCCCCTAACCAGATAACCTAGTGACCTGCGATTGAGCCATGTGGGAGAATGTCTGAGGAGAAGCAATCTGACTACTTGGGACATATCCCAGTGGAATAACTGGCATCGTATAAGAGTCAGGCTTAAGCCTGCAGCTCCACACAAGCTCAAACCTGCACACGGTGTGCAACCAGGCAAATCTCCTCTGAGTGCCAGCCCCAAGCACTTCATTTGTGAGATGAAACACTTCGATGGTGACTTTTGCATGTGAATTCGGGGCAAGAAGAGGCATGGAACACATATCACAGTGCCCTCTGCCTAGCCAATGCTTACACAAC
>JADRCD010211252.1:0-22849 GCA_019843815.1 Montemys delectorum | reverse complement strand
TTTTTTTTTTTTTTTTTTTTTTTTTTTTTTGAGGGGAACCTGGGAAAGGAGATATTGTATGACATGTAAATAAAGAAAATATCTAATAAAAATGTTTAAAAAAGTTAAAGATCAAAATTATTTATACAACCAAAAGAAACATAAACAATTAACTTGGGAGGTAGCTTATAAGAGAACAACAAAGAGTGAGACTGAATTTTTTGCTTAATGTTTGTCACTATTGTATCAAGTTTGAAGAAGAGGACTTTATAAGTTACTCTTTCTCTGAGATGAATGCTTTTCAAAATCATCACAGCCAATGAACCAGATTCTTACCCTCACCTAATGTCTGTGCCACCCTCCAAGCAGAACTATTGTTTATTGAAACAGTTGGTGAATGACTTCTGGATAGACCATCTTAATATACACACTATTTCTTAAGTGAATGTAACTTGTTCTCTGTGGGCTGAGAATGAAGACAATCACTCCAGTCAAAAGCAAGAAATCTGTATCCAAAAATCATGCTGACAATTCACTCCTTGGCACAGCAGAACTGTCAACTCTTAGCTTAGCTACTAGGGAGGTAAAATCCTTTGGTGATGTGAGGGACATTGAAGTACAGCCTTATTACAATGAACTCCAATGTCTAAAAATTGTTCTTTCTTTGGGTTTGTACTACAGTAAGAGACAAGATTTTTTAAACTCTACAAAAAAACAAAACAAATAAACAAAAAGACTTTATATATTTATGTTTATTAAAAAACTAGTAGTGATGTATTATTCTAAAATATACAGCTAATATGTTTGGAGTTATTTAAAATTTATATTGACAAAAACGTATGTATTTTCAGTATTGCTGTAGACAAGCATCTACATAAGACTGTTTAATTGATTGTTTTATATCTAACAACCTTCATACTACTCATTTTTATTGTTACATTTTATGAATTTTAAAGAATATGACAAAATAAAAAAAAGGTATTGCAGGTATTGAAGGAGGTTCTCTGGGAGGAGTTGGGGTATAAAAGGAAAAGAAGAATGTGATGTAATTCTATTTACTTAAAATATGTTCTTAAATGTTAACAAATTCAGAAAAACTGAAATTATGTATCTTTTCTCATCATAATGCAATAAAACATAAATCAATTAAAAATTGTCAATCAAAGAGAGAGAGAGAGAGAGAGAGAGAGAGAGAGAGAGAGAGAGAGAGAGAAAGAGAGAGAGAGGCCTGGGTCCAGAAGCACCAAAGACCAACCATCTGAGAGAACTACAAGAAGGGCAGGGCCAGAAAGACATGGGTTTCTCCTGAGTCTCAGATGATGCTGGACAAGAGAAAGTAGTACCTAGATCCTTCTGGAGACCTATTTGGTGAAAAGATAGAGACACAGAACTCTAAGCAGCCAAAGACAGCGCTTGTCTCAACTGGTGCTGCACGTCCCTCTATGGTCTGGATGGTTCCCAGTAGGCAAAGGCATGTCAGTGATTCTCAGCTGAGTCTTCTGTTGCTTCTGAACACTAGTCACTAAGAAAGTTCCCCTTCATATTTGCTCTGAATTTCTATCAATAAAGTAATGGATGTGTGTTAGATCCCTGCCAGGTAAAATAGCAGCTGGTTATGTTTTAGAACCTCTGCTCTTGAGTTTCCAAGTGGCCAATGCTTGTTGACCTTATCTCCAGAAGGCTTGATGATTCTCAGATTCAGAAGTCACTAGAGACCCCAGAAGTCACCATCTAACCTAGGCATGGCCACATGTATTATAATGAAAAGAATTGGCAGTACAGAAAGCTGTGCTTCCGCTCATGAACTATCCAGGTAGAGTGAACGTGTGTCCACACAGCACAAAAGATCACAGACAACAGGACAGGTGGCTTGTCAAACTGGTAGGCATTAAGATGTGGTTTCATTTGTTTTTGTTCTTGTTGTTGTTTTACAAGTTATTGGCAATAATACGTTGTTATAAATATATAACACATTACCAAAATTGATGTGGCTTATGTAAAGAGAGGTAGTTCTCTGTCGGAACTACAAGCATTTTAACCTAAGCTGTGCACATAGCCATGGAGTCAGAGTGACCCAGGTCCAGGTGGGTCAAGTAGTCACATGGTGGGATGCAGTGGTAAGGTATCACGCCCCTGTGTAAAGCCAGGGACCCTGAGCCATGACAACTGCATCCCTTTAGTGAGCTCGCTTCCTCAGCATAGGAAAGCTAAACACTGACTGCTCAAACTGAGCAACAGGGGGTCCTGCATGTTACTCTGGGCTTGTGCATGTTTAGGAAGAGAAAGCCCATGTCAGTTTCTGCTGGAAAACAGTCCTTGGAGATGAACAATACGGACGGTCTGGTGATGGTAAATCATGCATAGAGAATGGCTCCGGAAGCTCAGAATTTGTCCTTGGGAAGAGTTGAGTCTAACAAGCTAGAAATGAGTAAGGTCTGCAGAAGCCATTAGACTTGGGGTTTTTGAAAAGATGCCGACTCAGCCAGAGAGCAGGAAGGCTCAGGTCTCAGACTGAAAATAGAAACGCTTCATGCCTGTTGCCAGTGAGAGATTGTTTCGAATCATAGTTCTAAGAAAATCGTAATAATGTTTGGAAAATCTCAAAGTTCGAAGTGTGCTGTGCTGACTTTAGTGTGGCTTTAGCAGATTGTGGCACGTGTTGAAAGTTTGCCTTTGAGCCATTCTTGTAGTTGAGAAGCACAAACTATCAGCCGTATAGATATGGATTTTAATTTGCCTTATTTACATGCTTGTATAGATTTTCTACTTCCTTGTTAATAAAATGAGGATAAGAACATTTTCTTGGAGACCATTGTATTGCATTGAAGGTATTAAGTAGTTCCCTTTAGGGTGTTCCAGGTAATTTAAGAAGAAAGGAAAACTCACTGTAAGGGTATAGAATGTCATAGAAACCCACAAGGACAGGAACCGTGGCGGGCCTCAGAAGCAAATGAGTCCAGGAACTACAAAGAAATGGCAATTCTGAGTCAGTTTGCACCACAGCCAAGTTATCTTTGGATGTCGAATAACTTCATTCTCTGCAGAAGCTTGCAAATAGATCCCACATGGTTTCTCCCTTAGGACATTTGTTGGCTCTCATATTTCATCTACAACTAAGTACAAATCCCAACAAATTTAAATTTCATTGTCATAGCTTACCTGTATCTATCACTGATCTACTTAACTGGGATTTAGTGGGTGTACTGGCTGGTTTTGTGTGTCAACCTGACACAAGCGGGAGTTAACACACAGAAAGAAGCCTCCCTTGAGGAAATGCCTCCATGAGATCCAAGGCATTTTTTAAATTAGTGATCAAGGGTGGGAGTGCTCATTGTGAGTGGTGCCATCCCTGGACTGGTAGTCTTGGGTTCTGTAAGAGAGCAAGCTAAGCAAACCAGGGGAAGCAAGCCAGTAAGCAGCACCCCTCCATGGCCTCTGCAGCAGCTCCTGACTCCAAGTTCCTGCACTATGTGAGTTCCTGTCCTTTGGTGATGAACAGCAATGTGGAAGTGTAAGCTGAATAAACTCTTTCCTCCCCAACTTGCTTCTTAGTCATGATGTTTTGTGCAGGAATAGAAACGGTGACTAAGATTGTGGGTCAGGTTTTGATCATGTGACACTCTACTCCTGGCTGGAGTGATCATAAAGATGCAAGCAGGATAAAGTAAGGGTGATGGGAGTCCCCATAACTGAACTGGCCTGAGATAAGAGTCAATGAGAGGATGTGTAGAAATCATCATGGTCAACACTTGCCTGATATATGCAAACAGTCTAGAACACTGTCAAAATCCATGGCATGACACAAATGATGGGCAAAGGTTGTACATCTTCAACCACTTTACCCTTCAAATCAATATTTTTCTGCACCTGTCAGAGAAAGACAGCCACAGAACTGGCAATCATGTGATATTTATGGGAAAAAAATTAAAAAACCTCCTTCCAGATCCAAGTGACTAAAAAATGAAAGAAATATTCCAGAAGCTGGGGTTTTTGTGACTCCCATCCTTCACAGAAGGATTCTGGTCTTGTGGCCTCATTTATGCTCATTTACTGACCATGTGTTAATAACCAGATGATCGGGGCTGGAGAGATGGTTCAATGGTTCAGGGCACTGACTGCTCTTCCAAAGGTCCTGAGTTCAAATCCCAGCAACCACATGGTGGCTCACAACCATCCTTAATGAGATCTGATACCCTTTTCTGGAGAGTCTGGAGACAGCTACAGTGTAATTACATATAATAAATAAATCTTAAAAAAAAATAACCAGATGAAAAGCTACCTGGTACAATGACTACACAGATCACTTGGGTCTTCTCCACAAGTTTATGTAAAAGATACATGGTTACTGACCAATTTCTTAAATTAAAAATGTTCTGCTCTTTCATTGGTCTTGATGAGATCATTGGCATCAGAGGCAAGGAAGTATGAATGGAAGATCTGTGTTTTAGTGATGAAGTATTCTTAGCATCTCTTGCCTGCCCAAGAAAAAGTGCCTGACATCAGCAAGGAACTGGGTCTCCATATACCCAAACTCAGGAAAAACTCAAGCCACTACTAAAGAAGTATTATTTCCTTCCTACTACTTAAATTGGACTGTATTTAGAAATCAAACACTCCCATTTAATTAGAGGAACAAGGTGAAATGGGCTTGATAACAGCTTTGATTTTATGCTGCAGTTGGTGTGGTATCTATCTAGAGGTGAGAATGTCTACAGAAGAGTTAGCTCAGTAAGCCTCAGTTCCAAAGTTGTTATAAAGAAAATGCCAGATAGTTTTCCTTTTGGTATTTCAATTTTTGAATGCGTGAAGACTTTAAAATTCTTCACTTGCTAGAAGATTTCAAAATCAAAAGTTATAAAGGCAAAAAAAAATCAAACTTCTATCTGAAAGATTTTTTTTAATGATTTCAAGTGGTAGGGGACAGTACGTAACACATATCCCTCACTTCTCCCTTGAAGGTTTTTCACATTTTAATCTGTGAAGTTAATTTCTACTTTAGTCTCAAATCAATATTTTCTTCATCTGTGAGAGTACTAGTGTTGTTGTCATCGCAAAAAAAAAAAAAAAAAAAAAAAAAAAAGCAATATCCCTTGCTTTGGGCCTTATAAGAAGATAGGTAGTTGTCTTAGTTAGGGTTTTATTGCTCTAAAGAGACACTACTACCAAGGCAACTCTTAAAAAGGGCAACATTTAACTGGGGCTGGCTTATAGGTTCAGAGGTTCAGTCCATTATCATCAAGGCAGAAGCATGGCAGCATCCAGGCAGGCATGGTGCAGAAGGAGCTGAGAGTTCTACATCTTGATCTGAAGGCTGCTAGGAAAAGACTGGCCAAGCCTGCCCCCACAGGAACACACTTCCTCCAACAAGGCACACCTACACAAACAAGAACACACCTCCTAATAGTACCACTCCCTGTGGACCAAGCATTGGAACACATGGATTCCAGCAAGTTGACTGACAACCTTTGCTATTTATCTGAAAAACTGGGGATGGACAAGTCTAGTCTTCAGCTGACTTTGCATAGCCTCACCGATCTGTATTCATCCTTCCTGGATCCAGTGAAGCCTGCTATTGACTTCATGAAAGTGCTCTACTTGGGCTGCATGAGACCAATTCCTGCTCTGATGTCATGGTGAACACATCAGTTCTCACTGAGATATGCCAGTCTATCAGTTGCATGGATATTTTGTCATGACAAGGGTTGGGAAGAAGAGGTGGCATAAAGGACGCAGCCTTATGGCAGACACTGGAAGAGGCCTCTCTGGCCCTTGCACAAGCATTAGTTCATTACTCATTTCATCACCTCCCCTTAGCTCAGCCCATGTATCTGCTCTCCTTTACACATCCAACCAGTAAACTACATAGACATTAGCATCTCCAGCTATGAAACTCATGATTTTTTCCTTCCCAATCTATGTATCTTCCATCCATAAATGGACTCCAGCTGTGTTCTCCTACCTGAGACAGACATCTAGCTATCTGTAATAATTCCTCTTCTATTTGCCTTCATGGCTAATTTTATTGGACCATGTCAACTGTGCCTGTCAGCAAATCTTTGCCCTTGTGCTTTGTACTATTCCTATACCACCTAGAATGGGCATCTATCTCTTTCAGTGTTTTTCCTTTCTCAATCCAAGCAGTGGTTGGTTAGTGTATTAGCTTCCTTACTGTTGCTGTGATAAAACAACATTAAGAAGGCAAATTAAAGAAGGGGTTGTTATGCCCAGATCGTGAGGTCCCTTCAGACCACCAGAGATGACCAGGAGTTTAACTCTCATGCAAAAACAAAAAAGTCTTTATTCAAGGATGAGCTTGAACCCTCCAACGTCCAGCACAGTGGAAGATGTGGAAGGTGCTGAGCTGGTGCAAGTCTTGCCTATTTATCATGGTAGCAGGGTGACAGACTTTCCAACTTGGCAGTTACATGATTGGTTGACATTTACTTGGCACACTTCTATTGGCTAGTAGTGATTTCAGCTTGGTATGAACAATGGTTGCTAGCTTAATCAATCTACTTTGAACATTAGGTACTTTCCTCTTAAGAACTAATTGGTTATTGCTAGGATTGGAGCGTCTATTTGCCCAGCAGAATTGTGATTGTTAGTTACCAGGGTAACATGGCTCCAAGAACAAGTTGGGGTTTTTCAAGCAGCTGAATTCATTCATAGGACAAGTTAATTGAAAAATGGAGCCTGAAAGCAATATGGAGTTTGTAATGTTAAGATGGGCCCTTCAGGTTTATTTTGGGTTACACTTCTAGAAGGATAGAGTACATCATGGTAGGGAAGACATAGTGCCAGGAACAGGAAGCTAGCTAATCATATCTCCTCTGTACTCAGGAAACAGAACAAACAAGAAGTGGAACCAGGCTATAAAACCTTAAAATCTACTCCCAGTAACACACTTCCTCCAGCAATGCTCACCTTCTACATGTGCGATAACTTTCCTAAATAACACATCCACTTGCAGGTTAACACATGACTCTAAGGGAAACATTTCTTAATCAAAACACAACAGTTAGTCCCCTTCAATCATTAAAAATATATGCAAACAAATGACTTCTCTTTAAGAAAAATAGCAATGTTAGAAATATACATTAAGACTCAAACACACCCAGTATCAGAGGTGAGGAGGACACATCTGTTTGATACCTGGAGTAACTGGGACCAGCAGGACCCAGGCACACAGGAACTCTGCCAGCCCAGTGGCTCAGGTTGCTTCTGGTCTGTCTGGGCTGGCTGGTGCCCTGAGCAGACCTTGGATGCAAACTCTGCAGCCAGTCCCAAAACACCCAGAGAAAGCTCCAATCCGAGGGGCTCTAACAAGCCCAGGGTCACAGAATCACAGGATCACAGAGACAGCTTGACTCTGAGGAGTTCTGACATAGCCAGGATCACAGGAAGGACAGGCTCCAGTCAGATTTAGCAAGGGCAGGTAGCACTAGAGATAACCAGATGATACAGGGCAAGCATAAGAATATAAGGAATACAAACCAAGGTTCCTTGGCATCATCAGAACACAATCCTCCCACCATAGCAAGTCCTGGACACACCATTACACTGGAAAAGCAAGATTTAGATATAAAATCACTTCTCATGGTGATGATACAGGACTTTAAGAAGGACATAATAGCACCCTCAAAGAAATACAGGAGAACACAGGTAAACAACTAGAAGCTCTTAAAGAGGAAACACAAAAATCCCTTAAAGAGCTACAGGAAAATACAATCAAACAGGTGAAGGAAATGAGCAAAACCATCCAGAATCTAAAAATGGATAGAAACAATAAAGAAATCAGAAAGAGAGACAAACCTGGTGACAGAAAACCTAGGAAAGAAATCAGGAGTCATAGATGCAAGCATCACCAACAGAATACAAGAGATAGAAGAGAGAATCTCAGGAGTAGAGGACACCATAGAAAACATTGACACAACAGTCAAAGAAAATGCAAAAAGCAAAAAGCTCCTAACCCAGAACATCCAGGAAATCCAGGATGCAATAAGAAGACCAAACCTAAGGATAATAGGTATAGAAGAAAGTGAAGACTCCCAAGTTAATGGGCCAGTAAATATCTTCAACAAAATTATAGAAGAAAACTTCCCTAACCTAAAGAAACAGATGCCCATGAACATACAAGAAGCCTATAGAACTCCAAATAGACTGGACCAGAAAAGAAAGTCCTCCCATCACATAATAATCAAAACACCAAATGCACAAAACAAAGAAAGAATTTTAAAAACAGTAAGGGAAAAAGGTCAAGTAACATAAAGGCAGGCCTATCAGAATTACACCAGACTTCTCACCAGAGACTATGAAAGCTAGAAGATCCTGGGCAGATGTCATACAGACCCTACAAGAACACAAATGCCAGCCCAGGCTACTATACCCAGCAAAACTCTCAATTACCATAGACGGAGAAACCAAGATATTCCATGACAAAACCAAATTTACACAATATCTTTCCACAAATCCAGCCCTACAAAGGATAATAGATGGAAAACATCAACATAAGGAGCAAAACTACACCCTAGAAGAAGCAAGAAAGTTATCTTTCAACAAATCCACACAAACCTAAATCCACCTCTTACAACAAAAACAACAGGAAGTGACAATTACTTTTTCTTAATATCTTAATATGAAAATTAATATTACCAACATATCCTAATTGATTGAAATCAAAAAAATATGAGGAATTAGAAATTTATTGATGTCATCCAATGGGTTTCTTTTTCAGCTTCTGGCTATTGCAAATAGGGCTGCTATGAACATAGTTGAGCATGTGTCCTCATGTTGAGCATCTTTTGGATATATGCCCAGGAGTGGTATAGCTGGCCTTAAGGTAGATCTATTCCAAATTTTCTGAGAAACCATCAATTTGATATCTAAAGTGGTTGTACAAGTTTGCATCCCACCAGCAAGGGAAGAATGTTCCCTTTGCTCCACATCCTTGTCAGCACAACCCATGGAACTAAAGAAGCTACGTAACAAGAAGGGAGCAAAGGAGAGTGCTTGAATCTCACTAAGAAGGGAAAATAGATTAGACATCAAGTGGAAAAGGGAACAGGAGAGATTGGGCAGGGAGTAGGGTGGGGTGGAGAAGACAGTAAGAGAGTGCTGGGAGAGACAGTTGGAATCAGGAAGCGTCTCTGTGCTGAGCTAGGACAATGGAAACTCCCTCGAACCTATGAGAGTGACCCTACCTAAGACTCCTAGAGTGGAGGATGTGAAGCCTGAAATAGCCATCTCCTGTAACCATGCAAGACTTCCAATAGAGGTGTTGAGACTACAAGCCAGCCACAAAACCTTCAACCCACAACTTGTCCTGTCTACAAGATGTACAAGACAGAGCAGAAATTGAGGGAAGAGCCATCCAATGGCTGGCCCAGCTTGAGACCCATGCAACGAGAAGGAGACCATCCCTGCCACTATTAATGATATTCTGCTATACTTGCAGACAGGAGCCTAGCATAACTGTCATCAGAGAGGTTTCACCCAGAGACTGATGGAAAAAGATGCAGAAGCCCACAGCCAAACATTAAGGGGAACTTGGGGAATCCTGCGGAAGAGGGGTTGGAAGGATTGATGGAGCCACAGGAGTCAAGGGTACCACAAGAAAAACTATGGAATCAACTAACCTAGGTCCATAGGGGCTCATAAAGATGAATGCCCCAATCAGAGAGCATGCATAGGATGATCCGAGGCTCTCTGCATATCTAGAATGGTTGTATAGCTAGCTGGATCTTCATATGAACTCCTAATGGCCAGAGCAGGGGTTGTCCTTGACTCTGTTGCCTGCCTTTGGATCTCTTTTCTGTAACTGAGCTGCCTTGTCTAGCCTCAATAGAAGAAGATGTGCCTAGTGTTACTGCAACTTAGTATGTCAAAGCTACTTGATATCCATAGGAGGCCTCCCCTTTCCTGAGGGGAAAGGGAGGAGGGGTAGGTGGAGGAGGGGAGAGGGAGAGACTGGGAGGAGAGGAGGGAAGGGAAGCTGCAATTCAGACATAAAGTAAATAAATAACTAATAATAAGAATAAAAAGAAATACACATTCAAGTGACTTGGTATGTAATTCATATTATAGAGTGCTTGTCCAGCATATGAAAAGTAACGTGCTTAATTCCCAGCACTCCATAAATTTGGCCATGATAGGGCATACCTGTAATTCTAACACTTGGGAGATAGAGGCAGAAAAATTAGAAATTCAAGGTCATTGTCTTATTCAGTTTTTTTATTGGATATTTTATTTATTTACATTTCAAATGGTGTCCCCTTCCCTGGTTTTTCCCTCTGCAAACCCCCTATCCCAGCCACCTTCCCCCTGCTTCTATGAGGGTGCTTTCCCACCCACTCACTCCCACCTCACTGCCTTGACATCCCCTTACACTGGGGCATCGAGCTTCCACAGGACCAAGAGCCTCTCCTCCCACTGATGCCAGACAAGGCCATCCTCTGCTACATATGTGGCTGGAGCCACGGGTCCCTCCATGTGTGCTCTTTGGTTTAGTCCACGGCCAGGAACTCAGGAGGTCGGTTGATATTGTTGTTCTTCCTATGGGGTTCCTATGGCTCTGATGAAACACCATAGCCACAAAGGAAGTTGGGGAAGAAAGGGTTTTTTGGGCTCACCCTTCCAGATCAGAGTCCATCATTGGGGAAAATCAGGACAGGAATTCAAGCAGGGTTGGAACCTGGAGGCAGGAGCTGATGCAGAGGCCATGGAGAGTGCTGTTTACTGGCTTGCTTCCCCTGGCTTGCTCAGCCTGCCCTCTTATAGAACCCAGAACCACCAGCCTAGGGATGGAACCACCCTCAAACGGCCCCTCCCTAGTGATCACTAATTGAAAAAAATGCCTTACAGTTGGATCTCATGGAGGCATTTCTTCAACTGAAGTTCCTTTCTCTGTGATGACTCCAGCTTGTGTCAAGTCGACACACAAAACCAGCCAGTACAACTGACCTCTGTTCAACCTGACACACAAACACATCACCATTAAGCTACAACCCTTATTTTCCCAATATCTAAATAACTTTAAAAGTTCCACAATCTTTACAAATTCAAACACATTAAAATTTCAGTCCCTTTAAAATATCCCATCTCTTTTAAAATTCAGTCTTTTACAGTTCAAAGTCTCATAACTGTGGCCTCCAGTAAAATACTTTCTTACTTCAAAAGAGAAAAATATCACGACATAGTCTCAATCAGATCAAAGCCAAGTCAAACTCCAATTGTCCAATATCGGGGGTCCACTCACTATCTTCTGGGTTGCTCCTAAGGGCTTGGATCCCTTCTCTAGCTCTGCTCTCTGCAGTACACAGCTTGTCTTCTAGGCTCCAGCTGCCTCCACTGCACTGATGCTGCTGTTCTTGGTGGTCATCCCATGGTACTGCCATCTTCTGCTGCAACTGGACTGACCTTTCACAAATAGCCTCTCCTAGGCTCTCTTCCTGGAGCTAAGCCACAACTGCTCTATAGGACCCCTTCGGTCCTGGGCCTTCAGCAGTCACTGAGGCTGCACCTTCACCAATGGCCTCTCCTTGCGTCTCCGAGTGGGAGGGCTCAGCTACTCTCCATAAACCCTTGGAGTACTACCTGGGTGACTCTTACACAGTGCCAAGTCTGGCTGTCAGCATAAGGTAGAGTCTTGGCTGCCTCTGGAACACAGCTTCTCTGAACTCTCAGAAAACACTTCCCAGAAGATTCCACTTCAGTGATGCTGGTCTCTTCTTAATCACCATTCATTTCTTAGCTTCAGCTAAACAATGGAAGGAGGCTCTCTTCTGCAGCCAGCCAGGAGGGGACTGAACTCCATACTGGGCAGAGCCTGAGCATAGGAGACTTCAATGCCTTCCCCTACAGTGACACATTTCCTCCAACAAGGTCATATTTCGTAACAGTGCCACTCCCTGTGGGCCGAGCACTTAAACACACGAGTCTGAGTCGATGGGGGCCAAACCTATTCAAACCACCACAATCAGCTTTGTCCATGTTTCAAGTTCAAGGCCAGCCTTGACCATATGAGACCCTCTCGCAAAGAAAAAAAGTATAGGGCTGGAGAGATGGCTCAGCGGCTAAGAGTACTGACTGCTCTTACGTAGGTCCTGAGTTCAAGTCCCAGAAACCACATGGTGGCTCACTACCATCTGTAATGGGATCTGATGCCCTCTTCTGTGTATGTCTGAAGACAGCTACAGTGTACTTATGTATAACAATAAATAAATCTCAAAAAAAGAAAAAAGTATACATTCAAATTGCTAAGTTAACAGCTACATAGAAGTAATGGAAGTGATAAGTGAAAACTTGTAGAAATACGTAACAGATTTAATTAGCTTCAAACTTTAATGTACTTAGAAGCCCCCATGTGATCTGTTAGAATACAGGTCAAACTCACTTGGCCTTTGGTAGGGACTGGAGTTCTGTTTCTAACAAGCTCTGAGAATACTGGATACTGATGTTACCGGTTACAAGTTTTCAGGAGCAAGACTTTAGCTTAAGAGCTTTCACTTATGCTAATCTGTGTCTCAAGGATCCCTTACCCTAAAGCATCCTTTTCTGAAAGAAGTTTCAAATCTAGCCCTTTAAAAAATAAAAAATAATTATTTGCAGCGTCACAGTGATGAGGGAATGTGAGGGAACCTGTCAGACAGGTGACCCATTCACAGCTGTTATTTCTCGGTGATAACCTTTATTTTTATACCAGACGTAAGAACTTCAATTTGCAAGAATCCCTATGACATTAAGTGACCTTTGATAGACATGTAAACTTTTGAAAGGTTAGATGAAGAGAGGGATGATGAGGAAGAGACAAAATAACACTGGAAATCGACATTTGCATCTCTACATTTGAAAAATCATAGAATGTCATGCTTAGCCACCATTAGCATGTACTTCCAGCAAAGAACAATGAAAAAGTCAGGCTATATTAATCACATTATCCTCAAAATAATTAATTTGTTTTCCTAAAATAATTGATTTTTTTTAATCATTTAATTTTCAAAATACAAAAAAATATTCTATGAGTTGTAGAATTGTGTTGGTTTCTTCATACCAAACTGTTCATGAACCTTACTTGAGATGCTTTGTATGTGTGGCTTCACTTTGTTCTTCTCCCCTTAGGATAGTTTTAAGGTGCATCATGCACTAGGCTATATTGTTTCATTGCTATTAAAATGAAGATAAACCATTTGATGCCTGTTTCGGGAATTATAAAAAAATTAATCCACCCCACAAACTCCTTTTCCCACTGGGCCACGTTTTTGAGCCGGTACCATTTAGCCTCAATACTAAGCTCTGGCGGGTTTTTGTTATTTCTTCCCAGCAAGCTACATCTCACTCACATGCAACTCTTCACACACTCCCACAATCACTCATCTAAATAGCGCCTATTACCGGGTAAGTAAAGCATGACTCTTAAGGCTTTAATATCCAGTCAGACTTATATAATAATAAAATTGCAATTTACAAGATGCCAATTCAATAATTTTAGAACCAAATAATAAAGACAATATTCTAACCCAATTAATCTATTTTGTAAGAACCTGCTTGGTTGTATAATCTCGTGGGGGTCAGGCTCATCCTCATCGTCCTTCTCCATGATGATGTCTCCTCCTGCTCCTCACCCTTCTCCTCCTCCTCCTCTCCTGACCTTTTTTTCCCTCCAACTCTAGCTCCACCTCTTTATTCCTGTCCAATCACAGGCCTGTCACTGCTCTAATATGATTGGACAGAGAAAATGTTATAGCAGATGCTTGCATGGCTTTATATTGTTCTGTAATATTAACAGTTCTTGAATGCTACCTGTATACTGTTATAAGCTGTTATACACCGGGACACATTTTAATGTAGTGGCATGATGATTTATGCACACGATGGTCGCTCCATAACCTCTTGAATCGAATGCTTTCTTGTTTCTTAGCTTGTGATATTTTAGGAAAAAACTTGAAATTTTAGGAGGTAGACCCTTGCTGGAGGAAGCTGGCTACACGGGCTGTAATCATTATCTGGTCTATTGTCTTCAGCCTCTTCCTGTGCCTTTTTCTCTCTGCTTCCTGCTCCTCACGAGCCTGGTAGCCTTGGCCACATGCTCCCACCGCTATGACGCCCTCTACTGGTATAGACTCAAGCATTCCTCTTTTATAATTGTTGCTTAGGGTGATCGCAGTGTCGCCCCCTCCTGCCCCTACACTCAGGCTTACGGTGGCTTGTGTGCCCTAGTCTTTACAGCTAGAAAAAAACAAAACTTTACTTCTTATTAAAGGTGGTTCTTTGAAGGTACCACTATGTGGTAACGACACCAGAGGAAACAGCTGTGCGTGACTTTTTGACATTGCAATATGGTGTCATCAATTGCAAAGTTCATGCTCAAAAATGGGATTCTTAAGTTACTTGGAGAAATCCACAACAATTTCATAGTGCTTTAAGTAAGCTGGCAGTTTTGTACTGGGTTTCATCCGTAGCCGTACCAGAGTGAGGGAGCCACGGGCTGCAGGTTGTATGTGCCTGAAAGACCATCACCTGGAAACACAGAAGACTGGAGCGTCCAATTTGACGGTGGTTCAGGTAAAGCCTGTCATCAACCCCAGTACAGTGACAGAATGCTAGAAATATTGGAGGAGAAAGTCTTGCCTGATGACTTGGACACAGAAACAGGGCAGAATTATGGAAATGGGAAGGTGTTTGGGAGAAAAGAAGGACTAATGTAAACACAGCCATATTCTTTAGGTTGAGAATTTACAAGGACCCTATGAAGGTCCACGATCTGCTATCTCAGACTTGTCAATGGCTTCCCTCCCACCTTTCCCCTTTGTCAATCATCTTAGTGTGGACTGCTGCAGCAGATTCCCATCAGATCCGGTAGCCCTGTGTCACTGCTCTCCGCTGTCCAGGCCTAACTCACCTCACCATACCCAAATCCTTATTTAAAATGCAGATCCAGCTCAGTGTGTCAGCTGCTTTGCCTGGTGCTGTGAGAAAACCTGACAGAAGCAATTTTAAGAAGGAACAGCTCGGCTTAGCTCGCAGGGTATAATCCCTGATGGTGACAGGAGCATGAGGCAGCTACTCACGCTGTATCCACCTTCGGAAAACAAAGCAAATATCCAATTTGCCTTCTCCTTTTACTTAGTTCAGGTCGCCCACCCATATCACCATACCACCCACATCATGGTACCCCCACATCCGAGGTGGCATTCCCTCTTCAGTTAGCCACTCCTATCAACACTACCATCCACACATCCGACACCTGTTTCCTCGTTGATTCTAAATTGGTCAAATGGACCATTAGGTAACCATCACCCTTCATCATTACTTTACAGCTATATCCTTCTGAGATTATATCCCATTCAAAGGCCGAACCCCATTCGCAGGCTTTTGTGTGTTCAGCAAGCAAATTCCACCACAGCCTGTCCCCTCTTCCCACTTGACTCCTTCTGTTCTAGCCCTTGACTTTGTGCTCCAGAAATGCCGGAGTATATTTAGATCCTCCCGGATACTAATCCTCTGCATCCCTGCTAGTCAGTGCATAGGCTGTTATCCTTGCCTGAAGTCTCTAGACTACGGTGGACACCACCAGTGCGGGCACGATCTATCTTGCTTTCCTTCGTCCTCCTCTTCTGCCTCCTCCTCCTCCTCTTCTTCCTATCTGAACCCAGCACAGCCTTTAGAAGTTTCTATGCAACTTGTACTGAATAAGTAAAGGACCCTTTATTTCTTCTTTCCTGCTCCTGCGGACTCTTAAGGTGCTTGCTTTATTATAATAATTGATGATGATAATAATATTCTTTAGGCCCCTATCTTTCCTCATTAGAGAATGGAAGGCATAAAGTGTGTAAAAAAACAAAACAAAATATTATTTCCCATATTTGTAAGACGAATATTAAGTAAAGGACTGAAACAGTGCACAATAATTTTTATGATGATGTGTATGTGTATGTGCTGCGCTTGTACTATCTTTTTTGTTTGTTTTTTGTTTGTTTTTGTTTTGTTTTGTTTTCAAGACAGGGTTTCTCTGTATAGCCTTGGCTGTCCTGGAACTCACTCTGTAGACCAGGCTGGCCTTGAACTCAGAAATCTGCCTGCCTCTGCCTCCCAAGTGCTGGGACTAAAGGCGTGCGCCACCACTGCCCGGCTTGCACTTGTACTCTTGAGCTTGTGTGTGCCTGTATGATTTTATGTGCACCATACATGTGCAAACTAGCAGAAGCCAAACTAAGGCATTAGACTCCTTGAAACTTGAGTTATATTCAGTTATATGCCACTATGTGGGTGCTCACATAGAGGAGAACCAAACTAGGGTCCTCTGCAAGAACAGTAAGCACCCTTGACCACTGAACCAATCTCTCCAACCCTTCAAAATTTTACATAAATTCAGTCTATGTCTTCCTATTTACTTGCTATTAAATAAATTCCTCAAGATAGGAATCCCTCAGTCAAACGTATGAACATACTTTTGGTTCATGGCACACAGTCTTGGCTTGCTCTCGGGGCGTCGTCCCTTTGGTGGGATGCTGTGCCGTTGCAGTAGCCCATGAATGTATTTGACTTTCCTCCATTCCTCACAGTCGTTACATCATTTGAAGGTTCATTATGTTTAGGTAATGCAGCAGGGCGTTGGAGGTGCGAAATGTTGGGGCAGGCTGCTTTATGATATATTTTATCATTTTTTCTAAACCGCTGCTCCCAGAGGGTGAAGGAATCTGTGTAGAGGTAGGAAGCTATGAAGAGACTCCAGCGCTACCATGCTAGGCTCACTTTAACCATTCAATCCCTTGGTCCATAGGTAGATGAGAGAAGAGTCACTGGTACAAAGCAAGCTGAAGGTTTTTCACAGAGAAGTTCAATCCAGGGGAAAAGTTAGCCTTCCTTGGACAAGTGAGTCGGAAACTTCTAGACCCGCCTTGAGCTTATCAAAAAAGCTCTGCAGTTTGCTCGATGAGCCTTCTGGCTTAGACCAGTTGCTATGCCTCCTGGGCAAAGTATCTCAGCTGGTTAATCGTCTATGTCTCTTTACCCTCATCTGATCATTTGCAGTACAAAGCTGTCTATGTGTCATTCCATTACTAAGTAAAGGAGTGAGCTGAAGCAGCCTGCTGGGGTTGCTTTGTGGGTCCTCTGTGAAGGGGATTTGGTCTGTAAGAACTTGGGACTTGTGCTGCCCAGGTAAGGGAAAAAGAAGTGCCAGCGTCTGCTATTTTAGGTCTCATTATATACTTTCTGTTTCAATAACACATCAGATTTGGCTTGGCCAGTGAAGCAAAACTCTGTATTTAATGGTCAATAAAATGCCCGGAGCAGTGGGGACTGGGGCTAGGGGCAGGGGCTTGACTTTTCACTAAGGTAAAAAGCTGATAATTGAGCCTGTGTGCCCCGTGAAACCTGGAGATTTCTGCTCAGAATCCCGGCTTTAACCTATTTCCCATCTTTCCTCTTTCACAAACAGCAGCTTCCGAAGGAGACTCAAGGCTCCTTCTCCAGAGAGCTAACTGCCATCGGCTAAATTGTTTTTGATAACCCTTTACTCTGAGCATCTCAGCTTACTGACACCTCACACTGACACTGATCCTATTGGGTGAATGATGGGAAGGCGAATAGTAGGAGGCCCAAGGCTGGGAGCTGAGGCTGAACTTCCTCTGAGATGTATTCCTGGCTTGAAATGGAAACAAATCATTTTTTTATTAAATATTTTCTTTATTTACATGTCATACGATATCTCCTTTCCCAGTTTCCTCTCCAAAAAAACCCCAAAAAACAAAAAAAAAAAAAAACCAAAAAACCAAAAACCAAAAAACAACAAGAACAAACCCCTGTACCCTCCCCCCTCCCCCTGCTCACCACTCCACCCTCTCCTGCTTACTAGTCCTGGCATTCCCCTACACTGGGGCATAGAACCTTCACAGGACCAAGGACCTCTCCTCCCATTGATGACCGAGTAGATCATCCTCTGCTACATATGCTACTGGAGCCATGAGTCCCACCATGCGTACTCTTTGGTTGGTGATTTAGTCCCTGGGAACTCTGAGAGTGCTAGTTAGTTCATATTGTTGTTCGTCCTAAGGGGCTGCAAACCCTTCAGCTCCTTGGGTCCTTTCTCTAGCTCCTTCATTGGGGACCCTGTGCTCAGTCTAATGGATGGCTGTGAGCCTCTACTTCTTTTTTTTTTTTTTTTTGGTTTTTCAAGACAAGGTTTCTCTGTGTAAGCCTCTACTTCTGTATTAGTCGGGTACTGTCAGAGCCTCTCAGGAGACAGCTATATCAGGCTGGATTGTCCTTCCTTCAGTCTCTGCTCCATAGTTAGCCCCTGCAACTCCTTCCATGGGTAGTTTGTTCCCCCTTTTAAGAAGGAATGAAGTGTCCACATTTTGGTCTCCCTTCTTGAGGGAAACAAATCTTTTATCTTCAGAAACACACAGGGAGAGAAAAAGGTTAGCAGTGAAAACTATTTTGTAGTATTCAAATTAATCATAAGTAGCAGGTTTAATGGTCAGATTGCTTCAGTGAGGGTATATTTAAAACTCATTGGAGGAACAACCACTCCACTATCATATCCACAAACAGTTTTAATAATTATCTAACCCTTCAAATGAATGCCTAGGAACCTCAGTGAAGTAAAACATCATGATGGCTAGTTTAAGTAAACTGTGGACCACTATGACCAGCACTGTGATAGGTTTGGGGTTTGAGCTAAAATCCAGATGTCTATATGACAACTGAATCAATCATATAGCCATGCTCCAGTGAGGCTGTAATTAGCATTTCAAGATCTATGAAATATGATTTTTTAAAAAAAAAAAAAACTGTGATTCCTTGTAACATCAGATATATAACCTAGTGTGAGTACTCTGCCCAAAGTTTAGAAACACTTGGCAAGTCTGAGTGAAGACAGGTCATCTCACTAATGAAGCATATTATACCGGGGGTTAGAACAGCTGCATTCTATTTTGCTACTATATTTGCAAGAACATGTTCTGCCACCTTATTCTTTATGTAGACATGATGTTAAAGCATTTGATACAGTTATGTGGTTCAACACGGGCAGGCAGGAAGTGATCCCTTTGGCCTGTGGTTGCACCCTATGAGTGTGCAATCTGGCTAGCTGGAAAATGACCTCCAATTTGTTTCCATGGCAGCGCCTCTGTTCTCTCCTCCTTTTGTCCCTTACTTACCACTTTGTCTTGGTTTTCTTTGGCTTTGTCTTAGTTTGTCACAGTCTTGGTCTTCGTGAGGGTTTCCATTGCTGTGAAG
The DNA here is from genome assembly GCA_019843815.1 of Montemys delectorum. Classification (NCBI taxonomy): domain Eukaryota; kingdom Metazoa; phylum Chordata; class Mammalia; order Rodentia; family Muridae; genus Montemys; species Montemys delectorum. The sequence continues at coordinate 3,631 of JADRCD010211252.1, read as the reverse complement.
AGACACCATGACCAAGGCAACTCTTATAAAAGAAACCATTTAATTGGGGGCTGGCTTACAGTTTCAGAGGTTCAGTCCTTTATCATCACAGTGGGAGAAGTGGCAGCACCCAGGGAGACGTGTTGCTGGAGGAGCGGAGAGTTCTACATCTTCATCCAAAGGCAGTCAGGAGAAGGGTCTCACCTGCACTGCGTGGAGCTTCAACAATGAGACCTCAAAGCCCACCCGCCCAGAGACACACTTCCTCCAATAAGGCCACACCCACGCTAACAAGGCCACACCTCCTAATAGTGCCACTCCCTGAGTCAAGCATATTCAAACCACATGGTCTTCCACACGGGTCTCATTTCACTTGGGAGCTACATGATTAAAGCCGTGAGGAACAAAAGAACAAAGCAAGGAGGCAAATGAATTCTACAGGAATGGTCCATAGAGGACCTTACTCAGATCTTCAGCACTTTCAGCCGGCTGAATGAGAGTCCCGGCTCCACTCTGGACTTCCTCATGTACTCTTTTTGTCCTAGGTTTTTTTTGTTTTTGTTTTTGTTTTTGTTTTTGTTTGTTTTGTTTTGTTTTGAGACAGGGCCTTGTTATGTAGTTCATCCTGGCCTCAAACTCTTGATCCTCTTGCTTTACACGCCCAAAGCTGTGATAGCAGACCAGCATGTGATACCACCCCTGACTTCATGTGTACGAGTTTATTTATTGGTGTATGTGTGTGTGCAGGGAAGTGGATGAGCCTGGGTTGGGTGGATGTGTTCATGTGCATGTCCTGGGGTCAACCCCAGGTGTCTCTCTCTATTACGCTTTACCTTATTTTTTGAGACCAAGTCTCTTACTGAATGTGGAGCTCACTGGCTAACCTGGCTAGCATCTGAATGCTGGGGATCCACTTGCCTCTGCCCCTCTAAGTGCCTAGCTTTTCTGTGGGTGCTGGGGACCAGAACTCAGGACCTCATGTTTGCACAGCAGGCACCTAACCAATTACGGGTATTAAACACCTGAGCCCTGTTCATGCATCCTTAAGCCTACTTTTGTTGTTGCTGTTGTTGGTCATGATTAAGAATTTCTCCTTAGACTCCTTTTCCAGAAAGTACATGTAATTATTTTTGCCTTAAGAAACAAAACTGAGGACAGGAGAAATGGGACTGCTCTTCCAGAAGCCCAGGGTCTAATTCCCACGACTCTTAAGGTAGCTAAAAACTGTCTATGACTCTAGTCCCAGATGATCTGGTGCCCTCTTCTGTCCTTTGTAGTCACCAGGTACACATGTAGTACAGAGACATACATGCAGGCTAAACACCCACATATAAAATAAAAATAATTTTTAAAATATAAATAAATAAATAATAAAATAAATGAAAAAATTTCACTAGTGCCAATTAAAAATCCATCTGAGTCTCATCACTGCTAATATTAAAATTGGTGAAAATTGATAGTTATATCAATATATACATATGTGTGTGTGTGTGTGTGTGTGTGTGTCCCCAGAATTCTAAAGCTAGCTTACTAAGAATACCCACAATTAAACACCAGTTAAGGTGCTGCTATGACATTATTTTGCAGATTGACACTTAGTCATTTATAAGCTGGCTATAAAAATCAAGTGCTTGCCCTGACTGTGCAGGTATGCCCAATGAAATCACGAAGCCTTCCAAAACAGGAGAAGTAGGGTGGACTGGTGAGAGGGGGGAAGAGAGCAGGGCTACTGGATGGAGGAGGAGGGCTCATTTTGTTCTTGCTGCCTTAGAAGATGGAGGAGAAGCTAAGAAACCAAGAGATACAGTTGACTCTTAGATACAAAGAGCAACCCTCTTAGGACCGCAGTTGACCCTTAGATACAAAGAACAACCCTCTTAGGGCTCAGAGAAACAAACCCTGGTTCTATGAGCAACAGAGCTCTGATGCCTGAATGAACTTGCACGAGCATCCAACTACTGAGCGTCTGAAAAAGAGAGCTGCCCCATGCAGAATCAGACCGAGGCTATAGACGTTAGGCAGAGACACACAAGACTCCTGAAACCATGAAGTAATCCCTTTGTTGAAGTCATTGTGCTTGTGGTAATCCGCTAGAACAGGAACAGATAATCCACACACCTGAGAATACTGATGTGCTTGGCATACAATTTGAAAATTGTTACTTAAGACTTTTGCAAGTCCAATTTACAGACTTCTGGAAACATTGTCTTGGTTTTAGTTTCCTTCTGTAGGGAAAAAGGTGAATGATGTTAACCATTGTTTAAAATATATAAAAATGTTTGGGACAGTGAAGCTCTTGGGAATTGTTCAGTGAATAGCGGTTATCTGGAATTCTCTGAGTAGCTAGCTATCACTTGCTAAAATGCTGTGTGCCAGGTGCTGTGCTAACTAACCACTAACTGTCCCCATCAGTGTTTATAGCAGCCTTGTGAGGTTGCTATAACAATTATTCTTTTCATTTTATAGATTTTCAAAGTGAGACTCAGCAGAAATATCTAGAACCAGAAAGTCATTAAAATAAAAAAGTAGAGGCTAGATGTGAACTTAAATGGACTGATTCTACCGCTGATACATTGAGACAGTTCTACTGCATTACCCAGGCTGGCTTTGAACTCCTAGACTGAAGTGATCCTACTGCCTCAGTCTCTTGGGTCTTAGGGTCATGCATGCCAACATGCCCTGCTCAATCTAGACATGATTGCTATTACCTTCGTGTATTCTCAGGGAAACAACCTGTGTATTCATGGTTATGTGTTCTGTAGATAGAGTTAGGCAAGGAGTCGACCCCACTCCTACCATTCTCAATTCTGAAATTCACTGGATTTGGGCACGCTCAACCCACCAGTTCTTCTGTCTGGTGGCATGGTCAACTTGCCCACTAAAGATGGCTGTTGTTTGTATCTAATCAACGGAAAGGCTCAGCAAAAATTAAGTTAAAATGGATGACTAGAAAGTATAATCTCCACGCGTTTCTTGGGTTTTGTTTGTTTTTAAAGAGAAAGGGAAAAGAAACATAGAGTTGAGTGTGTAGAGTGGTAAGAAGGACCCAAAGAACTGGAGTGCAGAAAAAAAAACACAATAAAAAATGTATGAAAAAAACCTTTAGTTAAAAGAGTGGTTTATAAGTAGCATGAGTGGGAGGGATAAATAACTGCTTTAATTTAATATATATGCTATATTGCTAATCATATAGAGCATTATATAGGAACTTGAATTTGAATGAAGTAATTTTGGAGAAAGCAGAAAAACATACCTAACATTCTATGCTTTTTTATAGCTGTTGACTGAAGCTCATTATAAAATACGATGAACCAGATATGAATGAAATATAAAGATGAAAGTTGTTGAGAGATGCATGTTGTAATAAGTGGAAGCCCATGAATAGTAAGAGGTGTGGGGGGATTCTTGAAATATCTATAGATCTATAGACATGTGTTAAATTCAGATTTCAGCATGTGTGTGTGTGTGTGTGTGTGTGTGTGTTGTGGAGGTAAGGCATTGGATGCTTGTGGAGGCCAGAGAACAACCAATAGCTCTCTCCTTCTACTGCATAGATCCAGGGGGTTGAACTTGTCAGACTTGGCAGCCCACTGAGCCAATTTCCTGTCCCATTGTTCATTCCTTATTGCTGGAACTGTGTCTTTATGTCTCC
>JADRCD010211251.1:0-23932 GCA_019843815.1 Montemys delectorum | reverse complement strand
ATATAAATGCAAAAAAAAGAAAGAAAAAAAAGAAAAGAAACAAATATAATCTTTTTTTCATTCTTATTATTGGACCTCACTTTGAATAAAAAAATCACTAGACCTGTCTCAAAAATAAAATAAAATAAAATAAAATAAAATCCTTCTTCGTAAGCCTGGAAGTCTGCTAGTAGCCTTCAGATGAAGATGTAGAACTCTCAGCTCCTCCTGCACCATGTCTTTCTGGATGCTGCCATGTTCCTGCCTTGAAGCTCTAAATCTGTAAGCCAGCCCCAATTAAATGTTGTCCTTATAATAGTTGCCTTGGTCATGGTGTCTGTTCACAGCGGTGAAACCCTAAGGCACTGCACAGACCAACAGTTGGTAGGTACCAACAACAGAGCACTATACACCTCTAGCATCTCTTCAGATCCCTTAAGCTGCAAATGTCCTCCATCTCTGAGTCCATAGTAACAACCAGTTCTGAAGGAACTTGAATTATAGCCTAACACTTTTACTTCTGCATGAGCCATGCTGGTTTCCAACAGAAACATGAGGAAGTCCAAAGGGAGAGAAATAGGAAACGAAGGAATCTTGGGGAACCGTTGAGTGTGCTGAGTGTGATTGTTAGTTACTTCATGCTAAAAACCAACTTAATGATGCTGAGGGGAAAGTTCAGCTACTAGCTCCCATCTCTGATTGTTTGGATATTCAGCCATTTGGGTGGACAGGTTGAGCTGGTAAGGTAGACATGTTCAGCCAGTAGGTATGTCCTGTTGACTCCCTTTGTTGAACTTCTCTGCTTCCTACCCTCTGGTCTGGCTTATGCTTCCATTGGATACAGTACCCATATTCTCTGCCTCAGGCTCGGCTTTCAGAAAACTTCAGAATAAGGACATGAAAAAAGAAGAATTTGTTGTGAAGTCAAGTTACACATGAAAGAGAAGTAAGCAAGCAAGAGATGAATTTCAGGTGTGAAAGGCTAAAGAAAAATTAACTTTCAGTCATAAGGAAAGAGAAAGGATATTATTTCAATCACTGTCAAGAGACAGTCACCTTACTTTGGGAATCTTCTCTGTTGTAAATCTTTTTTTTTTTCCTTCTACTGAAAAACTCTTGAGAAGCAAGGTTCATTAGAGAGTTTAGGTAATGGATCTCCTGCAGAATGTGTAGTGTTCGCTTTTATTACCACGTTACTGCCAGCCAGACACAGAGGGCTGCGTCACTGCGACAGCAAACGGGTGGATCAGTGTCTCTCCCCAGAGATAAATGAAGCAACGATGTGCTAAAAAGCCCTTGGTTTAGAAGGTGAACAGTTGGATCTTTAATTACAAAGGGCTGAAACCCATTACAACCCGACGGGGAGTGTGTTTAATTTGCAGGGAAAGAGAGAAATAACTGGGGCTTTTTGTGGTTTAAATGACCTTAACACAGAGGCCCAACCATCCCCACTTCTGAAGGGCGTTGTATGACCTCCACTCTGAACACACAGACAGGGCCAGGGACTATGAATCCCCTTCTCTAAAAAGCAGAAGGAAGAGTGGTACATGGCTGGTCTGCTGTCTGCCTGCCCAAGTTCCCACCACATGTGCAGCCCAACAGTTCTCTGAAGTAAGAAGCCTTTCAGCTTGTTTGCAGGGACGGAGTCATCTTAAAAGGCAAGTGCCTTGTATGGTCTTTATTTTCTTTAAATATAGTGCATCTGTTGGAGTTTCTTTTTTGAGACCAGCTATATCCTTTCATCTGAGGCAACTTGTTTTCACTCAGCTACCTTACTAACCACACAAAGAACAGCCCTAAAGCAGAACCTCTCCATCCTTCAAGTTGCAGATGCACCATCCCCCACCGGTCTCTGTATATAGCACTGTGACTTTTGCTTCAGCGAGGTTTCGCTGCTTAGCTGAACAAAGACAACTGGGTTCTTCATCGCTCTCTAGCATTGAAAACATCTTAAAAAGCAATTCTAAAAGGAATCCCAAGTCACATTCATCTGGCACTTAAAACATTTGGTTTTATGATAGCATCGTGGGGCCAAAATGATCCTTTCTGGCTCCCAATACAGGGGGCTATTAGTTTAACACTCAGCCCTGCATGAACTCTGGGTTTACCTCCTGCAAGAGAAGAGGAAAGATAAGAGTGATCAGAGGTAGGTGCCAGGTTTTGTTTCCTTCTATGTGTGTTTGTGTGTATATGTGTTTGTGTACATATTCATTTGTACAGAGGTATATGTGAGTATATATATGCATATGTACCTATATGGGCATTTATGTGGATATATTCATTTGTGTATAGATGCATGTGTGTATGTGTGTCTAAGTGTATATGTGTATATGTGTACGTGCATGTTTGTATGTTCGTATATGTGCATTTGTGTATGTGTATGTATGTGCATGTGTGTGTATACATGTGTACATGCACACATGTATATGTGTGTAGGCATGTATTTATGTTTGTGCATGTATATATGTGCATTGTGCATTGTATAAGTGAATACATGTATATGTGCATGTGTGTGCATGAGTGTGTATATAGGTCAAAGATCAAGGTGCTGCTCCTCTTCAAGTGTCATCTATATTCTTTTTCTAAATATTTATTCTGTTCTATTTTATTCCATTTTGAGACAGGGTCTCTCACTGGCCTGGAACTCACCAAGCAGACTAGCACAGCAGCTCAGCAAGCCCTATGGGTCCACCAGCCTCAACCGTGCCAGGGCATGCCACCAACACTTGGTTATTTTATGCAGGTTCTTGAAATTAAACTCAGGTCCTCAAGCACAGCAAACACTTTGCCAGCTGAATCATCTCTCCAGCCTCTGTTTCCTTTTTAATTTTATTTGTTATAGATACATAGTGTTTGGACATATTTACTAGGTACTCTGAGATGTTTTGTTGTACCTGAATGTGTGAACGTGTTTGTATGTGTATGTTTGTGTGTAGTAACAAGCTAGGATAATTAATATATCCATCATCTTGAACTTCCTGTATTTCTTTACATTGAGTTCATTTGAAATCTTCAGTTTTGAGATGTATACATTATGTTAGTTACATTCACCCTGCTGACATGAAACATCAGAACATCTGCCCTTTGTCTGTATTGTACCAATTGGCCAACCTTCTTCCTCACACAGGTCCTTTTCTCAGACTTAATAAGCAACTGATGTTTGACAAAGGACCCAAAAAAGAGACTCCTTAATAAATCACACCAGGAGAATCAGATAGTCACACGGAGATTGAAACTAGAATCATGCCTCTCATTAGATATAAATATCAGCTCAATATGAAGACCTACAGGGTCTGAAGATGTAACTCAGTGGTTGAGAGCACTGGCTGCCACAGTTCTAGTCCTGAATATTCACATGGATCACAACCACCTATAAAGTCCAGAAGATCTGACGCTATCATCTGGTTTCTAAGTATACTTCATGAATGTGTTGCATATGCATGCAGGTAAAATACTCCTTTGAGTAAAATAATAATAAATCAATCTAAAGAAAAATTAAGGAAGACCTACAAATAAAACTAAAACTACAAGAACACCAGGAGAAAAACAGAGAAAATGTTTCAGGATGTTTGGAAAGGCAAAGACTGTTTCAAGAATCCCCTCTTCTCAGTTTCCAGGTGTTTTTAGTCATAAAATAATGTTCGATTTTTATTTCATGGACAAATCTAAAAATTAGCTCTAAAAGGTGATTCCAATTATGTTTTATCGAAAACATTCAATTAAATTAATGATATTTTCCTAGCAGGTTTAAATTGAAATTGAAAACTAATAACAAAGAGAGCGTGACAGAAGCATAGAAGTTAGCCTTGGGATTTTGAAAGAAGAGAGGCCACACAGAAACGTACAAACACCTGTTCACAACAACTTTGTTTGCAATAGCTGCTGACTAAAAATGGATGCAGTGTTCCAATAAGAGAATAGTTAAACAAATTGAGGCAGATCCATACAACAAAACGTTACTCGTCAGTAAATTCTAAAGTTTGGGGCTAGAGAGATATTTGCGTGCGTGCGCGCGTGCGTGCGTGCAGAGGTCAGAAGAGGGCATCTCCTGGACATGTGTGCTGGGAACTGAACTTGGGTTCTCTGTGAAAGAAGCAAGTGAGTGTTTTTAACTACTAAGCCATTTCTTCAGCCCCTAATATTCATAATTTCTTATATTTAGTATCCAAAATAGCAACTGCTTGTCCACCAGGACATCATCCCAGATGTTTCATCTGATAGGGATGCTCTTCTGCTGAAAATTATGTTCCAGAATTGAGCTTAAAGGTTACTGCTGGGATGCCTTCACATGGACTATTTTTTTGTGAAATAGCCAACCAATGATGCCAGCCTCACATAAAACCAAATTCCTCAAATATTTATGGGTAAGTAGCATTTCCAAGGATATGGAATTCATATCTCTTCCAGTAACAATTTTCTTCGCTTAAAAACCACTCATCCAGCAACACAGCTCTCAGCCTAGCTCAGAAAACATGCTTCTCTTTAATACCAAATACATCTAGGGTTACTAAATTTAGTAATAACAGATTAAAAGACTATACAGACTCTATTTTGTTTTTTAGATTGTGTTTCAGTAAAAAAAAAAAAAAAAAAACATGAGTTTATTTATTTAACTGTATTTCTTTTCCCAGAATTTTAAGATGTTATGTAGTTGATGCATATAAAATAACATATGTTGTAATTGTCGTCAAAAGTACCTGACCACACAGGACCATACCATGCAAATAGAAATCCAACGCTAGCAAATCATTGCATTAACTGTGTGCTTTGTCTTAGCCCATCCCCTAACTTCTAAGTAAAATGACTACTGCCCATTATTTACCAGACTCCTTAATTCTTAACATAGTTTCCGGTAACATACTTATCCTTAGATAACGTCTATGGAGTCTTCAACATTTCTAAGACTGGCATTGTTATCCATCAGTTTTTCCTCACTGGGACCAGAATTGGCAATGAAAACAGCTTGAGGGAGAAGGGGCTTATTTTGGCTTCCTGTTTCAGAAGGCCTAGCCTACGGGTGTGTAGCACGTGTTCTCGGGAAGAACCGCAGGCTGGCAAGAGCCTGAGATAGGCAGTGGCTACTCACTTCACAGTAGACCAGGAAGCAGAAAGCAGGGCCAGAAACAAGGGCCAGGTTAAAATCTGATTCCCCCCGCCCCGTGAGAGATGTAGTAATGGTGAAGATGCAGCATTGATAGGTATACAGAAGCTAGAGGCCTCAGACTAGGCCAATGACTCATTGCAATGAACATTTGTAAATAAAACTGGACGAAAGGGTATCCTGTCTGACACATCGTGACACACCCCAACTTCCACAGTGTGATTTTACTCTTTTTCTTCTTTATGGAGGGGGAGGTTGCAAAGGCAAAGGGTGGATATGGAGGGATGGGGAGATAAATGGGGTTGGGGTGTATTGGGGTGTATGATGTGAAATTAACAAAGAATCAAAAAGTTTTTCAAATCTTATTTCCTAAGGCATTTGTTATTTTAAGCTAGTTTCACACATAAGTATTTACATCATTTCTACCCAAAATGCCCTGCAAGGGCCCCCCATCTCCCCATACTCCCTCTCTACCCTATGACTTTTTAATTGTTATTATAAACCGGGTGAGTCTATTTAGTGTTGCTCATATGTATATGTGCTTAGATCTGACTGCTTGGGATTCAGGAACTTATCAGGGGGCTAATCCACAAAGACTGCTTTTCTTTCTCTCGGCAGCCATAATCTCTGATAGCTATTCGTCCAGGGGTAATGTCATGGTCTCAATGGGAATACCCCTGTCCCCAGGCTCATTTGAATTTTCGTCCCCATTTAGTGGAACTATTTGGGAAATATTAGGAAGTGTGGCCTTGATGGGGGAAGTGTGTCATTGGGGGTGAGCTTTGAAAATTCAGGTCCTATGCCAGGTCCAGTCTGTCTGTCTGTCTCTCTGTGTGTATGTGTCTGTGTTTGTGCATGTGTATGTGTCTGTCTCTGTCTCTCTCTCTCTCCCTCTCTCTCTCTCTCTCTGTGTGTGTGTGTGTGTGTATAAGTGTATGTGTCTGTCTGTCTCTCTGTCTCTCCTCTGTGTTTCTCTCTCACTCGTCTCTGTATCTCACAAATAATCTATGCTCTCAGCTGCTGCTCCAGCACCATCTCTGCCTGCCTGCTGCTACACAATCAGTCACCATGATAAAGGACTAGCCCTCTGATACTGTAAGCAAGCCTCTAATTAGGTGCATTATTTTATAAGTTGCCTTGGTCACGGTGTCTCCTCATAGCAATAGAAGAGTAACTAAGACAGGGTGGGACCTTGTGAGATTTCCCACACCCACTGTCTATAAAGGTTCATTTCTACTTCCTACAGCTAGATTCTACCTCCTAGAGATTCTACAGCCTCCTTCCCCCAAAGCTGTACGATCAGCCCTGAAGAAGCCTTTACTGTTGTACATATGGACCCATACAGCATTGCAGCATAAACAGTCTTTGTGTGGTCTTTAACTTTAAAGGACTTTGGTGTGTCTACGTGATGCATATGTGGAGGTCAGAGGAAAACTTGCAGTTGTCACGTCTCTCCTTCCACCACGTGGGTTCTGGAGGCTCAGGCAGGGACTTTAGGCTTAGCAACAAAACGCTTTTAGCCACTTAGCCATCTCACTGGGCCTGTTGCTTTTAAATTTTGAGTATTTTTAATGTTAAAACAACCTCTTATTAATTCATTCACTCATTCATACATATTCCTCTTAGACCTGACATAGTACTTTTTTAAATATGTACTGCTACATTTAATCTTCTAATATTTCTTCATGGGCATTTGTGTCCGTGTTCACAAAAAAGTTGGCCTTTAATTTTCCTTTTGAGGCATGTCTGTTTCCTTTTGTTTTGCTCTGGGGTTATGGTAGTTTCATGGAAGAGGCCAGGAAATACTTTTGTTTCCTTAAAAAAAAAATGTATAAATTGGTATTAAGCCATCTTCAAATGTTTACTAGAATTGTTAGTTAATCCCCTTGTAATCAATGTTGGCAAGCCATTTTGTTTTCAATTTTGATAAACTGTATCATTTTATATTTTTCACTCATGATTATTAAAACTCAAAGCAATGCCCTACTGAAGTGGTTCAAGTTAAATACTTAACACGTCAAAGTGACAGTAACTGCAAACAGTCTACTACTTGAGAAAAAATTTGTCACATTGCTTGAGACCACGGCCTTCAATAAATAGTTTTCTATCATTGGTTATTTGGCTAGTAAAAAAGTTTAATTTCTTACATAATTAGACTTCAATACCAAGACCATATCATAACAAGAAATACAATCCATAATATACGTCCTCAAAAATACTTACTGTGTAAAAGATACAATTTCACATAATGTGATAAATATAAATTCATATTTTTTCAATGAAATTTTTATGTATGTTTGTATTCACAGGCCTTATATTTTACGTATGAAATTTAGAAGACCCCCATTTCAATGTCTCAGAAAAAATATACAAAGCAAAAGCCGATGGGTCTAAATCCCTGATTTGGCAAGCAGAGTTGAAAACAATCTAACCACTTTAGGAAACAGCTCTTGGTAAATTTGCCAATTTTCTATACTTTTGTGTCTTTTTGGATTGAATTCCAATGTTTCCTTGGTTCTTTAAGTGCGCTAAATCAGTTTATTGTTTTTAGACCATTCTCTTTTTAAAGATGTATTTTCCTCATCTTACAAGTATGAGTAGTTTGCCTCCATGGATATCTGTGCTCATTTAAATGGGGTCCAGAAAGGAGCAGTGGATTCCCTGGGCCTGAGGTTACAGAGGGGTGTGAACTGCCATGTGGGTGCTGAGCACTTAACTGGAATCCTCAGTGAGAGCAGCCAGTGCTCTAAAGAGAGAGAGAAATAGAAGGCAGATGGTTAGTGGGGTCTGCCATAGAAGAGCTGGTAAAAGGTGATAGAAAAATGATAATCAAAGAGTCAGAGGTCAACTTAAACCAGATGGATAAATTCTGAAAGCACACTGTACAGTGGTCACTGATGACATAGACTTCATTTCCCTAAGAAATTAAACGTTTCCCCCATGCAATATGGAGAAAGAGAAAGTAATTTATGTGTGAGTGAGTTTGATTTCACTGCTGCATCATCTAGCTATAGATAAACATCATGTTGGGAGCTAAGGAGATAGCCCAGTGGGTAAGAGGACTTGATGCATGAACATGAGGACCAGAGTTCAAATCCCCAGCACAGACATAAAAGGCCAGGCCCATGTGTACCTGGAACCTCAGTGATGTCAGTGGGCAGGAGGATCACTGGGCATTGCATGGCTGCCAGTCTAGCTTCAGGTTCAAGGAGAAATCATGTCTCAAGGGAATGAAATACAGACTGATAGAATAGGATTCTGGGTATCCTGCTGTGGGCCCCCACACAGGAGTGCACAGCACAGATACCACATGCTCGCACATGCACACACACATACACACACACACACACACACACACACACACACACATTACATACATTAATACATAACATCTTGAAAATTGAACCCAAATACAGCTGAAGAGGAAAATGGTTGAATGATTTTAAAAACAAAAGTATAATTTTACCAAAGAAGGGGGGGAGGGAAATCCATGAAAACTTATAAATACAGTCTTCCTGGGATATAAGAGATTTAAAAACAACTGAGTTTTCTTGTTTTCTTTTCACTTTAGGAAAATACTTATAATTATGTAAACAAGCATACATTTGGTAGAAAATAACTTCAGAAACTGTCCATTAAAAGCAATTGTCATTTGGAAGACTGTTTGTATGAGTATTGCTCCTAACTGGAGGAGTGTTTACCCCTTAACAGAAGTGTTCCTCAGAAAGATGGACTCTGTGTGTTGTATTAGAGAAATTGCTTTTTTACGGAAAAATATTTCAACGGATATTTTTCTTTAATTTTCAGACACAGATAGTTTTACAAATAATTCTACATTTTGTATCTTTAAAAAAAAAATCCCATAAACTAAAATCGGGCCTATAACTGTATAGTAATCATTTTCCTAGCTTCTGTCTTCTGGTATTTATGCCGTGGCCTCTATTTCAGTTGGAATCAAAATTCTATTAATAGCTTACTGTTGCATTATTTCTTCACTCGTGCCTATAATATATAACACAGCAAGACTTCCCTGTATTGTGTGTACCTTGACTCTATAAAAGATAGAAGAATTTAAAAAAAAAAAAAAAGAAAGAAAATAGTTCCTACATATATCAAGCGCCTGGCTTCTCTAGGGACTGAACATATTATTTAAATATAGTGATTTTAAAATCACATTAAATTCGTTATTTTCTCTGTTTCACTAATGAAGAAACGGAGACATTATATTAGGCAACCAACTTAAGATTACATAGTTAATTAATGGAAGAACTGAGAACATTCAGTCTGCTTTTGTAGTGTGATTTTTTTTCCAGAGAGTTTGTTCTTTTATCCTTCATATAAATCCTGGCTTCCTAAAATACTTCTCCGTCTCCCATATCCTCAAGGCAAGCCTGCAATTTCCGCAAGTTCTCCACAAAACATACACTGTATTAAAGGTGGTGTTTGTATATTATATTAAGTGACTGCGCCAGGCTCAGAAAGGCAAATATCATATGTTCTCTTTGATACGTGGGTCTTTAGCCTCTGTTAGATATGTGTGTGCAGGTGAGAGTAAATAGAGAAAGGTCAGGAAACTCGGCAGGGTCCTGTACACCTGAATGATAGGGGATGGGAGGAAGATGAAGCAGAGAAGGAAATATTGGGGGCAAAAGGACAGGGAGGTGAGGGAATGGGAGAGAGTGGGCCAACATGAAATATGTATGAGAATTCTGCGTGGAGACTTGGTATTCAATAAGCTAATTTAAAATAAAATTAAATATTGTAAAAGGTGGCATTTTAAGTGTCAAGTCCAAGCCAGTAGCCCCAAACTTTTAAGATCATCTCTTTCCATGCAATTTCTCTAGCATGTGCCCTAAGAATTTCTACTAATGAGATTTTAAAGTTGAGTTTAGTTTGACTAAGAAAAAGAGACAGAGAACGAGAAAGTGGGGGGAGAGAGAGATGGAAACAGAGACAGAATGAGAACTACCAGGAAAATGAACTCTCCTGTACCTTCTGTACTTCACCCTCCCTTGGTACACACACCCAGTCCATTCCACACAAAAGACATCTTTCCTTGGGTTTGGTAATAAGAAGGTGCTACAACTAAAATGCATACCTATATCCATACATAGATACATTATTATATAGAGAAAGAGCAAGTTGTAGAAGAATGCAAATAGAAAAGGCACTGGAGGTGTTAAGGAATAGAATTATTACTAAGCATACAGAGGTATCATTTACTGGGATCTAGGCACTTTACGTACATATTTAGTTTTATAATAAGAATATCCTAGATACTAATGCCATCCTGATTTATAAAAATGTAACTATGGAAACAGAGAAATTTCGAATCACTACATGATCTAAGCAATCTACCAATTTATACAGACCAAATAGTGAAGACAAGTCAGTGTTTAACCATATTGCCATGGCAATACATTGCTTGGCTTCTATGCAAATAAACCTCAAGGCGATTTATTAACTGAATGGTTATTTAGAAAATATATAAAAATAAATATAATATTTCATAGTATTTGATAATAAAGCTATCACAACATCAAAAATACATAATCTAGAGCTGGGGAGATGGCTCAGTGGTTCAGGATGTTTGCTGCTGGTGGGACTACAAACTTGTACAACCACTCCAGAAATCAATCTAGCAGTTTCTCAGATAATTGGAAAAAGTTCTACCTGAGGACTGAGCTATACCACTCCAAAAGATGCTCCATCATCCTACAAGGACACATCCTCCATGATGTTCATAGCAGCCTTATGCACAGTAGACAGAAGCTGGAAACAATCCTGATATTCTCAATGGAAGAATAGATACAGAAAATGTGGTTCATTTACACAATGGAATACTACTCAGCCATTAAAAATGAGAACATCATGAAGTTTGTAGGCAAATGGTTGGAACTGGAAAATATCATCCTGAGTGAGGTAAACCAGACCCCAAAGGACAGGCATGGTATGTACTCACTGATAACTGGATATTAGCCATAAAGTATAAGATACCCACAATACACTCCACAGACCCAAAGAAGCAAAACAAGTAAGGTCCAATGAGGATGCTTGAATCTCATTTAGAATGGGGAATAAAATAGTCATAGGACACAGATGAAGGGAGGGAACTGGGTGAGAGTGGGATGTGGAAGGAAATGGGGGGGGGCAGGATCAGCTGTGGAGATCGACAGGAGAGAGGGCCAGAGGACCAGAAAAATAAATAGAAATCTGAAGCTGGTGGGGTTGGGAGCATGGGGGACATCTCTAGGACATGCCAAAGACCTGAGACAGGGGAGTCTCTGAGGAGCCTATGGGGGAGACCTTAGGTGACATGCATAGCAGTAGGGAATATGGAACCTGCAGAGGCCACCTCCTGTAGCCAGGCAGGACCCTCAGTGGAGGGATAAGAATACCAACCCACCCACAAAACCTTCAACCCATAATTTGTCCTGTCCACAAGAAGTGCAGGGACAAAGGTGGAGCAGAGACTGAGGGAATGGCCAACTAATAACTGCCCAAACTTGAGATCCATCCCATAGGCAAGCACTAATCCCTGACACTATTAATGATACTCTATGCTTGCAGACAGGAACCTAGCATAACTGTCCTCTAAGGGGCTCTACCCAGCCGTGGACTGAAACAGATGCAGAGTCCCACAGTCAAACATTGGATGGAGCTTGAGAACTCTTATGGAAGAGGTAAGGGAAAGATTGAGTGCCCTGAAGGGCATAGGAACTCCATAGGAAGACCAATAGAATCAACTTGCCTGGACCCTCAGGAGCCCTCAAAGACTGAGCCGCCAACCAAAGAGCATACATGGGCTGGACCAAGGCCCCTGGCACATATGTACAGCTCAGTCTCCATGTGGGTCCCCCAACAACTGGAGCAGAAGCTGTCCCTACAACTGTGTCCTGCCTGTGGAATTCATTCCCCTAACTGGGCTGCCTTGTCTGGCCTCAGAGGGAGAGGATGCACCTAGCCCTGCAGAGACTTGATGTGCCAGGATAGGGGAATACCCAGGGGGACCCCCACCTGCTCAGAGGAGAAGGGGAAGAGGGATGGGAGTAGAGATTGTTGAGGGGAGGACTGTGGTTGGAGCAGGAGCAGTGATGGGGAAGTAAAATGAATAAATAAATAGATACATAAATAAATTGTGGAAAAGATAAATAAAATAAAATGTATACATTAAAAAAAGGAGAGTGCTTGTTGCACAATCATAAGGACCTGAGTTCAGGTCCCAGAAACCTGCATAACAAACCAAGTTCGGTCTCCTGTGATGCCGGCTCTATGGGATCTGAGACAGGATGACTGCTGAAGCTAGATGGCTATCAGTCTAATTTAAATCACATTCAAACAAAGCAAACGGAATCTCCTGTTTTCAGGAGAGACCCTGCCTCAGAGTAGCGAGGCAGAGGATGAGAGAGGAGAGCATCTAAAACTCTGCTGCCCTCCGTGCACAGGCGCATGCACCTGCACACACGTGACACACACACACAGCTACAACTTGTAATATAAATGAACTGTCAAGGAATGAATGCAAAAGGTGACTAAAATCTCCTCTCTGCTTAAGGAAAAAAAAATAGTCAAATAATTTTATGAACCCTATGATGACAGCAGCTCATCTCTTTATTATCTCTTCCTTATATTAAAAGCACAGCCAGTACTGTCGGCATGTGCCTAGACTCGTAATACTTGGGAGCCTGAGGTAGGAAGACTATATTCAAAGCCAACCTGGGCTACATACTGAGGTCTTGTCTTTAAAAAGCAAAAAAAGAAAAAAAAATCAAAAACAAACAAATAACAAAAAATTATAGAAAACAGGAAAATGCTGGTGAAATAAATGGGGTTAAACTTTTAATTGTTTTGAAGCTACACTTTACATAGGAGTAGACCAAGGGAGAGTAGAAGAAAAGTGAGATCAGTAAGTTTTATCATTCATTCACTTCCTTGTTAACAGAACTGTTGTTTTAACTAGCTGTATTAGAAAGGAAATCTCAAGCTGTCTGGCCACCCCCATCCTACCCTTCTTTCTCTCTCTCCTCCTCCCTCTCCCTCCTCCCACCCCACCCCCACAAGGAGTCAACATAGATGTCACCTGTTTCTACATTGAGTTCCACCAATCCTCCCCTCAGCTCCAACTGCTCTTGTAGCTCCCAGCTAACAGGTCAACCCCTTCCTCTGGAGCACATCAGAAATATGATCTCCTTTCCAAGTTCTTCAGAACCAATTATTTTATCTAACAACTTTTCAATAGTAAGCCCCACCCCTGACTGCTACGCCCATTAACAGGAAAAAAAGAAAACGCTGATATTCTCCGCATTCATCGATAAGGATGCAATCGTGACTCTGGGCGTGGCACCTCGGGCTTGGTGATGACCCGCCTTCCGGTTATGGACAGGGTTTTGCCCTCATCAGGCGGCTTTCCTCACAGTATAACTCATTTCCATCCTTGCCTTTGTTCATATAAAACCAGACAAGTTTGTGGTAGACTTTCTAAAATGTGATTTGAAAACCCAAAGTAGAAAATACGTGTGACTTCAGAAAATAAATCCACCACCGAGTTCCTTGTCTTCATTGTTTATCTCCCCTCTGTATTTCCATACTGCTTCTTGTTCTTTGAAAATATATTTATTTAGTTATATTTTTAACTGGTTTCTCAGTCTTGTGGGGCGGGAGCTGAAATACAGGAGCAACTAAATACAGGCAGATAAAGAATAGAGGCTTAGGATAATTCAGAGAATCGGATGTCCTTTGAATATCGTTCTTCCTAAAAATATGTCCGTTATAGAGTACGAGCAAATGTGGAGAACAAAGGGCTCTGGGCATTCATTCCAAAATTAATAAACATCTATTATCTGGATTCACGTTCCCTTTTTAGGAGAGAATGACCTGTAACACGGCAGATCCCAGTTAAGTTGTTTTTAATTTGCTGGTGACTGACAAGTCAGGCCACGAGGGCTCTCTCCCTTTCTCCATGGAAGGGACTTCCGAACAGCTGCTTGCATACAGATTAATGGTCCATATATTTGAGTCTCTTGTTGCTGACCAGCTGATAAGGCACATAATTGTCCTTAACAATTGGGCATAATTTATTCCTGTCTCAGGTGGCTGTTACCTTCAGCAATTAAAAAGCATAGTGACTGATGGGCCCTGTTACCCTCACAATTTAGCTGAATCGGCCGGTCTCACGTGCAGTAAACAGCCCACCTACGTGAAGGCAGCAAACTGCGTAGACTTAGCTCCAACTCAGGAACTGTCCTCCCTGCCTCATAGAAACCTAGTCAACTTTGTAAACTTGATGCTCTACCCAGGTTTGGTGCTGTCTCCTTTCACAGCAAAGTTAAAACGCCCCACCCCACCATTTTCAGAACTACATATTGGTGATGTTAGAAAGTCATTGAAACATTCACAGTCAGCATGCCAGTTCATGGATTCTTAGTGTGCTTTCTATTGCTAGGATAAAGACCATGATCAAAAGAAACTTGGGGCTGGAAGAAGGTATATTTCATCTGACACTTACTTGGGGCTGGAAGAAGGTATATTTCATCTGACACTTACGGTCCCTGGTGAAGAGAAGTCAAGGAAGGCTTTAAGGGAGAGACCATGGCAAAATACTGCTTATTGCCTTGCTCCTCATAGTTCACCTACTGCTTTCCTACATCTCCCAGTGAGCTAGGTTCTCTCATATCAATCATTAACCAAAATAATGCTTCCACGGACTCGCCAAAGACAAGTGTAATGGAGGAGGCATTTTCTCAGCTGAGGCTCCATCTTCCCTTGGCTTGAATGTCAACAAACTGGAAAATGATGTCTGTACATCAGTGAGAATGTGGCATGCTGGACTATACCACAAGTACACTCTACACTAGGAGGTACTCCAATGCACCATCAATAGGGTGTCTTGAATTTCTGTTCTGCTTTACACAGAATGGTGGTAATTATATTAGTGTTGCTATTTGTGTTGTCTCATTGGTTGTTTAGTTGATTGTTGTTGCTTTGTTTGTTTAGGGTTTATTATATTTGTTTTAAATTTTTACTTATTTTTTTTTTAATTTTTTATTTATTTATTATATGTTGCTGTCTTTAGACACACCAGAAGAGGGCATCAGACCTCATTTCGGATGGTTGCGAGCCACCATGTGGTTGCTGGGGTTTGAACTCAGGACCTTCGGAAGAGCAGTCAGTGCTCTTACCCGCCGAGCCATCTCACCAGCCCCCTTTTACTTACTTTTTTATCTTTATGAGACTGTATGCGCTTACATGAGTTTGTGTGTTCCACATTTGTATGTGAGTCTGGGAGCCTACAAGAAGGTTTAATCCCCTGAAACTGGACTCACAGAATTGTGAGCCTCACATGGGTGCTGGGAACCATACCACCGTTCTCCTGAAGAGCGGCATGGACCCTTAACCCCTGAGCCATCTCTCTCTAGACTCTTTTGTTTGTTTTTGAGAGTGTCTCGATTAGCCCAGGCTGGGCCAGAACTTGCTACACAGCTGAGTATGCCCTTCAAACCTCAGTCCTCATGCCTCTGCCATGCTGCAATGACAGGTGTCCGCCAGCATGCTCAGTGTTTTACTTGGAGCTGGGTATGGAACCCAGGACTTAGGGCATGCCAGGCAAGTGCTCTGCTCCACTGGGCTACATCTCTGGATGCTGGTGAGGATCTTCTCCCAAAGAGAAGATTCTCTTAACAGTTTCTGTTAGATTGTGCTATTTTTAAGAACTAAGCAGCAGCAGTGTTGGCTGCAACCACACTTAACGGGTCCTGGGGGCTGTTTAAGCAGACATCACCTCCATGGTCAAATCCTCAAGCATGCACACTATAACTAAGAGTTCCTAAGAGATCTCAGTTTTAGAGTCTGAGGGTGAGTTCACCTGCATCTTGGGTCACGGGAGCACTACCTCTGTGTTGATTCAACCGTCACTTGACTCTTAGAACCTCACCAAGATTCAATTTCTTTCTTGAACGTGCCAACATCTTAGCTCTTCTGGACATCTCACAGGGATTACTTCATCAGGAATTATTTCACAATACAATTCAAGACCGTGCTACTTGAGTCTGAGTGGGCTTCCTTAAAAGGCTTCCACTCTTCTGACCATTAGCAATGAGAAATAAAAGGAAAGTGGACGATCTGAGACTCTGTCACAAACATACTGGTTTTTTTTTTTTCCTTAATCATAGAAATTATTTAATTCTCAGCTTTGAAGGGAGCCCCAGGATACTGTTTAATTGATCATTCTACCAACAGTGATCCTTCATTAAAGTCATATGGCAAAGACAGTAAGTGGTCTACACGACGGGGCAAGAACTTCTAATTTTGCCTTCTTAAAAAGAACACACTGTGCTTTGTAATTATTCTAAAGGCAAATTCCCATTATTTAACCAGCAGTACTACCATACCAATGTAAAAGTAATAATATCATATTAACATTAGGCTATTAATCATATATACACTAGTGTGTGTGGAGAGAGATTATATTATGCTGGAATCTTCCTCATTGAACAATCCCATCTTATCCTTTTAAATACTTGCAAAATTATACAGCTAATAATTTCCCCAGCAAGTATTTTAGATGGTTCTTCTGGTGTGTTTACTTTCTTTGCTTAGCTTTTACTTTAAATTGCATTACTATATAACATTTCATGCTATTAAATTTTGCCCATTAGGATAACTACTCTCGCTTGTTGACTTGTCATACCTAGGAAACAGGAACTTCAGTGGAGTGGTTACATCCATCATCCTGGCCTATAGGCTCATGTGTGGGTTATTTTCTTGGTCTCTTAACTGATAATGTGCAAGTGCTTAGCCCACTGTGGGCAGAGCCACCCCTAGGCAGATGGTCCCAAGCTGTATAAGAAAACCAGATGGGTAGAGAATCTGATACCCTCTTCTGGCCTCTATGAGTGTGTGCTCACACACAGACACACACATCTAAGCAGATTAAAAATGAATTTAAAAATAAAAACTTCTTATACTAGTCTACAAAGTGGTGCAATCAGTTTACATTTCCACCGGCAATGTTTGATGGCTTGACTTTGCAGATGCCTGCCCAGGCTTATTACATTATCTTTTTTATTATAGCCATTACGGTGGGTGTGAAATTTTACTTCATCATGCCTTTAATTTGCAGATTTCCTAATGACTAATGATGTTGAACATCTTGTTGTTAATAACCATATGTACATCTTCTGTGAAATGTCTTTTCAAATATTTCCCCAGTTTAACAGTTTATCAAAATGTTTTTTCACACAGAACCTAGTTTGTCCATTAGTCAGCCATTTTCATTACAGAGTTCTGCAACCACAGTTTTCCAGAATATTTCATCATCCCCCAAAGAAATCTTGTACCTATTAATATCACCTACAGTCCCCTTTCTTCCTAATGTTTACATTAGATTATTTTAAGTCATTGATTCTTTAGATATGACTGATACCAGCCATTTTTCTTATATATGACTCACAAGTATTTTATATCAATGGTACATGTCTTTTTTAAAAAGATCGTATTATTTGTAATTATGTGTATGTGTGTGTAAGTCTATGTATGTGTGGATATGTGCAGGTGAGTGCAGGAGGCCAGGAGATGGTATTGGATCCTCTGGGTTGGAATCATAGATTCTTGTGAGCCACCCTGAGTGAGTGAGTGTTGGGAAGAGAACTCAAGTCCTCTGCAACAAACAGCAGTGTGCACTCTTATAAGCTGAGCCATCTTTCCAGCCCTAGGACATGCCTTCCTGCACCTGTGAGCCCACATCATGATGGCTTGAGCTCTGAGTGCTATATCTGAAGACTCTTTGCCTAACACAAGATCACAACAATCATTAAAATGCTCAGCCTTCTAAAAATAACTATTACACATTTTTTATGTAGAAAATTGTATCTCGCAGAGTTAACTAACTTCCATGTGGCTTATGTATAAATAGCTGATACGTTTGCCTTTCCGTTATAGCAAGACATTAGTGGGGACTCTCTTACCTTAAATTGCTTTAATAAATTAATTATGAATATTGAAACTGAAGCATATGAGTCAAAATGTGTATTCACATAGCTGCCTCAAGTGAGAGTCGAGTAGTGTGTATAATCTTTGCATCGCCTTCCACAGGAAGAAGTACTTCCTGTGACCTTCACAGAGCCGTGAGACCTCTTAACTACATTCCTTGTCATAAAAGAAGAAAATAAAATCAGCTTGCCTTTGTTAAAAGAAATAGAAAAGGCTCTAGTAAGAATTTAGTGTGTAAGACTAGCTCAGAACATATTTTAAATTGACATTTTGCATTATGTGATAATTTTTCAGGGGTTTGTTAGAAACATGCTGGATATCATTGCAATAAACAACAGGCCGTGGTGGCTCATACCTAGAATTCCAGTTCTTAGGAGGCTGGAGAATGAGGATTGCCAGACGTTTGAGGCCAGCTTGGGATATACACAAGTGGTTCCAGACCACTTGGGCCTATTGAGTCAGATGCTCCTCTGTCCCTTCTGCACCTGTGAATAGTCACTTGGGCCGAAAGCTATTCAGGAGAGGAAAGGGTTCTTCTCAGCTTACCGATTACAGTGCATCGCTGAGGGAAATCCAAGCAGGAAGGCAAGGAAGTAAGCTTGAAAGGAGAATGGCATTTCTTCTTACAGCGTTACCTCCAACCAAGGAACTCAGACCCCAGCCAAAGTACAGCAGGAACCTTGAAAGAGAATGCTTACTAACTGACTTACTCTCAGACTTAGGCTTAGTTATCTTTATTAGTGCCCAGGATCACCTTGCCTAGGGAATAGTTGTTAGTATCACCGAGTGCCTGCGCCTATGGAGAGGCGGGACCACAGACCTGTTGCTATGGGCCCCATATTCCCAAAATCCCTAGGGCTTCCCAACTTCACCTGGGCCATACGTACGTCACCACTTGTATAAAAACAAGGAGCATTCCTTTCTCTTTCTCTTTTCCCCCTTCTCCCTTCCCACGCAACTTTCCCCCACTCTCTCCCTCTCAATTAAACCTCCTACACGTGGCACTGTTTGGACCTGGTGTGTGGTATTTTCAACGCGGTCGCCTCTCTTATACCATCAATAGTGTCACCCATAGTAGTCTTTAAATAATACCCTATAGACACACCCATAGGTCAATCTGATCTATGTACTTCCCCGGTTGAAATTTTCCTTCCAGAAGACTCAAAGTTGTACCAAGTTAGCAGTTAAAACTAACCAGGATAGACTCTGTCTCTAGAAGTCAAAACCAAAGAGAGAAATAGAAATCATACAAGACCAATATAATGCATGTGGTGAAAAGAAGGAAAAGTCCTGTATCATTCATTTTCCTTTCTGGTCTCTGATGTAGGTGGTGAATAGTTCCTTTTCTTGGTGTCTGGGACAAAGGTAAAAACAGAAGTCAAATAAAAAAATGGGAGTCCTCCTATTCTCAAATGAATTGGCTATTATATTAATAATCTTTCACTGCTGCTCTGGGCTACCCATTTTTTCCCATATGTATTCCAGAACACTGTGACCTCTTGGCATTTCATGGTGATAAGTCCTAGACCAAGAACATCTGACAGTAATATGATAATAAAAAAATAACCAAGAATGTCATGCATCTATACCTTCATCATAAATCTCCCTGCTAGAGAGTAGCTAGAGCAGGTGCATTGTGGGTGTGATTTTTCATAACCCCTGGCACCTGGGTTTTATCATCTTCAGCAGCCATCTGTGCCCTTTCCTACACTGTGCATCTCTCCTATCACTCCTCATAGCTCAGCATCTTTTCTTGTCAAGCCCAAAAATTACGAGCTGAATAAATGAGACTAATGAAGCCATTTACACTGTACCATCAAAGCTGTCCTGGGACAATTAAATATCCAGATAACATTATCTCCTAGAAGGATGTGATATTTGGGCCTTGGTAAACAGGAAATTGAGCCCCATCAACACTTGTTATTGTGAGTTGGATTTGAGAGGAGAAAATCACTGCTAGGTTCAGTTTTTTTGAACAAAAATAAAAACAGGAGGGCCCTTCATTCTAGAAATGATATATGTGTATATACCATATATACATACACACACACATATATATATGTCACATATATGTGTGTGATAAACATATGATATATGTCCATATGATAAGTAGATATATAGAGGATATAGATAAATATATAGATGATATAGATATAGATAACATAGATAGATAGAGGTATAGAGAGAGAGAGAGAAAAGAAGGAGAAATGTTTCCAGTTAGATGAAGAATTGAAATAACTCCTGAGATCCAGCTGCATCCATAAAACAAGAGGATGGATTTCAAACTAATGGAGAGCAGAGTGAAGTGGGCAGTGGAACGGAGCTTCAGAATGCATAGATTTTGAGTGACCAGAGAAGAAAGTAGGGGTCAACAGAGAGGTAGACCAGAGAGCAGTCTACAGAATAATTCCAACAAGGACAGACTCTGAGCTCACAGGATCATGGATACATGACAACATTGGCTGCAGAGCACCATGTCTGTGCTTTTGAGGTTTCACCTTGCCTCATTTGAAATGCTCTTCTTCAAGAGTTTTGTTAGATGCTTTTATAACATCACATTATTGTCTTGTACACTTATTAACCACAGACACACACACAAAAATCACCATCTAAACTGATCTATATGAGTAGCTTATAAAACTTGCTGTCAGCTAATACCATGGCTTAGTTACAGAGTTTTAATGACATCTATCCAAGCCCTTTTTTAATCCCCACTAGCCCTCTGTATTTGTGGTTCAGCCCAGATAGACCTCATGTATGATACTCATAGAAAATTAATATGGGAACGATTCCCATACACTTAGTTCTAGTGTACAGCCTGTGGCTAAGCTCAGGAGATTTACAATCGAATTGTGGTTGATATTTTGGCTACCTGACCCTGGGAAAAAAATTAACAGTAGCTAATCCACAGGCTCATGGTGAGAGGATAATTGTAAAGTAGCTGGCAACATGTCTGGTACAGAGAAAGCATTCCAAACTCATGCTAGCTATTACTTCAAATTTTCTAAGTGAACATAAGGTGTAGTCCAACTAGTTTACTAAAAATTACTCAACATATGTGTTCCCCTAAAAGTGAGTGTCATGTGGACTGCTGCTTTGCGGGTACAGGAACCACACGTAACAGAGCTGAGCAATACTATGTTGGAACCTCTGCATGCTCTAAGCTGTTCTGTGGCATTTCACCTGCTTACCTGGAACATGCTATTTTCGAGGTTGACCCCTTGAGGCTCTCGTTGCATTTCCTACAGAGAGGGTGATGCCTCTCATTCCTGATACAAATGTCTTCATCTGTTCTCTCAATCTTATTTTGTCCAACTTGTCAAGAAACTCCACTTCGCTAATTTTCTGGCAGCTTGTGCTACTCCACTGTGGATCTGGAATTCTCCCCCAAAGAACATCTGACCCAGATGTTCAGAGCTTGCATGCCTGCTAGAGGCATTATGGAAAGCAGGTGGGATCTATGGGAGATGAGACTGAATGGAAGGAACCTGGTTCCCTAGGGACACCACTCGAAGGAGAAGCTGGGATACTTGTCTCTTCCTGTGCCTCTTTGCTTGGTGAACACTGCAAACTTCCCCTTTTGCCACACTTAAAACCACAGTGACATCCTGCCTCAATGTGGGCTCAGACACAATGAAGAAGTGACCTCAGACTAAACCCTCCAAACTGAAGGTTTATACATTTGATTCTCTGATTTCTCATCACAGTGATGGAAAACTAAAAAAAATTTGAAATGTGTCTTTTTATGGGTAGTAATTTTTTTAATATTTGAGTATTCTTGAGCATTCCCCAACTGAAATATCAAAATAATCCTTTTATTTTACTCCTCTCTAGTCCCCCAAGTCCTGGCATCTTCCCCAATTCAATCTCAATTCATCTGATTTCTCTTTTCTAAAGTTCAGATTCCTAAAACAGGGATCATGCTAGGCAACCATGCTACTCTAAGCACTGAAGAGTTTGCATCAACAAAGCAGAGCCACTGAGATATTAGAGTTGCACTTGTTTATGCAGAACTCTACCACTAGATTTTCTATAGGGACTCTATTATACTCCAGAGTACATGTGAATTTTATACCACTTTGAAAAATAAAAGATTTAGACATCAGCAGACCCTGGTGTCTTTCTAATGCTTGCAGGTGTTAAAGGTCTGGATCTGAGGCTAGGTCCACTCTCCATTTATTTCCACTTCTTTTATTTACCTGCCACAACCGAACAATATGGCTTCTGACCCTAAATAAATCCTCTGAAGCTGTTCCTGTCAATGTCAGCAATGTCTGCTTTATCACTAACCCGTAGGGCCAATCTTCTCTAATTTACCTAATATCTCTCCAGGACATGGCAGTGTTGACCGGTCTCCTTTCAAAATCTTCTATTGACTTGACCTAACACGGTATTTCAGCTCCTCTACAATTCTCTCAATCTTCTGGGAGTTTCGGGCACTTGGCCTTACTTCCCTCCAGTCCTTGGACTTTTCGCCATCATGTTTCCAATACACATTGCTGTACCTGTCACAGAGCAGATAGCAGGTGCCCAAGGAAGATGGATGGACCCATTGTTGAAGCCCTGAATCTGATTATCCACAACACTATAGCTTATATTACCTGTTAGGCTCCCATATCTCCACGGACTTTGGGCCATAACTCATCCCCTTTTACATCTCCACCTGGTCTCTGAAATGTTTTTCACTCTTGATTGGATGCATCGAGAAGTACGTTTCAAAGTGAAAAATTATATATGCATACAAAATTGTATTCTTTCTATGTTTTTCTATATGTTAACAATGAAAATTTTAAAAAGAAACTAAAAAGGGGGGAAATCTCTCTTGCAATAGCATCATAAGGAATAAAGTCTAAAGAATAAACAACCTAGAGGTAAGAGACTTACACATTACAAACTACAAACAATGATGAAAGAAATAAAGGAAAGAAGATACAAATGAGTAGAAATACATTTTGTATCTAAAGATTCAGATAGTTAATGTTATTAAAGTGTTCTTCCTCCCCAATACAATTTTTACAGATTTAATACAATCTCTATCAAAATGTCTACAGAAAATGGACTAAACAAACTAAAATTAATATGGACCCACAAAGGACCTCAAATATCCTAAACCAATTTGAATAAATAAAACAATGGCATCACAATGGTCTAAACAACTGGTTTAATGACAGATGCATCTACCAATCAATGGAACAGAATAGAAAAACTCACAAACATGCCCAATGCCTTAGTTAGAGTTTGCATTGCTGAGAAGAGACACCATGACCAAGGCAACTCTTATAACAGACAACATTTAATTGGGCCTGGCTTACAGGTTCAGAAGTTCAGTCCACTACCATAGACTGGAGGAGCTAAGAGTACTACATCTTGATCAGAAGGAGAGGACTGGTTCCCACAAGGCTAGGAGGAGGGTCTCAAAACTCACACCCATAATGATGCACTTTCTCCAACAAGGTCACACCTCCTAGTAGTGCCACTCCCTGGGCCAAGCATATTCAAACCACCATAGCCTTGCATACATAAGCAAACTGATTCAACCAGGGGTGAAGAACACACAATGGGAAAAGGAAAGACTGTCAACAAATGGGCCTGCGAAAACTTGATATTCAAGTGTAAAAGTGTAGTGGCTATTCCTGGTTGTCAACTTGACTACATCTGAAATGAATTACAATCCAAAATTAGAAGGCTCACCTGTGGCCCTAATCCAGAGGCTGAGAGATACAAGTTTCTGACCTGAATCTTGGCATGGAGACCTTGAGGAATAGTGGCTACGAATCCCATAGGATTAACATAGAAAGCTCTGAGTTCAAGGTCATCCGGGGTTAAAGGTGTGGTGGCACACACCTTTAACCTGGGCCACACTTT
>JADRCD010211250.1:21524-32073 GCA_019843815.1 Montemys delectorum | reverse complement strand
ATTAATGAGGCAGGGAGCAAATAATAACACCAGGAAGATGACTAGGAAAGGAATTACAAATGGGAGTATCCACTTCCATATGGGGTTTTCAAAAATCTCAGGTCTCACGGTCCCTGAAATTTTTTATGTCTGACTGTAGTTCCTGGATTTTATTTCTTACTATCCCAGATTGGTTGACATAGAAGCAGCATTCTTCTTGGAGGAAGAGGCAAAGACCACCTTCTTTAGCTGTCAGGATATCTAGTCCCCGTCTGTTCTGAAGCACCACAGCTGCCAAAGAATCGATCTGGTTTTGGATAGTAAGCACAGTTTCAGACATTTTTTGAAAATCGCTTTGAAACTGAGAAGTGAATGTATTGTATTGGATCATGGAAGTCGTTATCCCTGCAACTCCAGTACCAACACCTATGGCTATTCTCGTAGCAACCAGGAGTGGCACAACTTGAACTGCCCTCTTATGTTGGGCAGCTATCATATCTACAACTGGGATTGGCAGGGGCTCATTTCCCTGGATTACTCCCAGTTCGGGGAAAAGAAGTACTAATGTGCAAATAGCAGGTAGGCGATGATATGCCTGAGTGCCACAAAGAATTGATGTGTTTTGGATTGCAGGGCATTGTGGCAGAGATGATATATCAAGGGTTATGGTTCTATTGCAGTCTAGGGAGCCCAGCATTCCCACTGAATGAGTCCCAGAGGCCTTAAAATAGGTTGCCACACCAAAGAGAGGGACAGAGATAAGGTATGGACTCATGGCGACACTGGAGCCAGGGCAGCTGACAAAGGGTGAGGTAACGTTACTTGGCAGTATCACCGGAGACGCTGCAAGTGACAATTGTGAGTTAGTTCCAGGGGGTACACATAACCAGCAATCCTTAAAGCGTCCAGGTCTGGTGACATTGAGGAGTTGGTATGCCATGGTTAAGGTCTGAAGTAAAAGGCGAAATGACAAGTTAGTGCCATTTATGAGGGGTGATGTCAAAGAGATAAGGACCTCAGAGGAGTGTTCATCTTCCCTACTTTTTCGATATCCAGGGGTTGGGCAATTGAGACATATTTTTGCTGAATATGGATGGTACTTACTGGGGCCCTGGGCTCATTTTTACGATAGAGCTTACCAACAACTCCTGTCTCCCACCTGGAATCCCACAGGTCTTATATGTAGAAAAGGAGTGTCTTGCGATGTTGATAGAAGAAATGATTGATCCATGATCCTAGCATATACATTTGACAAGACCAATATGGATAGCCCCCATATTCGTCTGGCCATTTTCTACAATAATCTTTTGTCTGGTCAAAGAGAAAGCAAGTATAGAGATCATAATATTTAGATGGGATTACAGATACCGTGATGATAGCAATTTGGATTGGTTTCTGGCATCTGGTTATGGAGCAGTTTCCCGACCCTATTTGGAAAGACTGTGTTATTTGTGGGAGTTTCTTGAACCTCGAATCTCCAGATATAAGGGCTACCCTGGATAGGAATGAACAGCAGGGGGAGGATGAGAAACCCATGTTTAATCCAGTGAGGTTGAACTCGGCTGCCGGAGTGGAGTCTCATTTTCTGGGATTGGGGACAAGGTAGGCGACCTCATTGTCCTCTGGAGCTTAACAGAGTACGGTCCTGTTAAGATTGATGTGTATGAAGAAGAGTCATTTTTAGGTGGAGGAATGAAAGGTTTGAGGTGAGACAGATGGACCTAATGAGAAAGTCCCTCGAGTTTAGCAGCTGTAGGGGTCACAAGAATTACTTTAAAAGGGCCTTGCCACTTGAAAGAGAGAAGTGAGGGCCGATGACCTGGAGGGGACAGAAGAACTTGGTCTCCAATGTTGATAGGTAGTGGACAGGAGACAGTGCATGGTTGAGGTAGATGGTGGTCAGCAAAGTTCCATAGGAGAGAACAGAGGTGGCAAAGTAATGGGGTAAGTAGATGGTTTGAGAGGGGAGAGCATTTAGGTGAAAGACCAGGAGTTAGAACTGGATGTCCATACATGAGTTCAAAGGGAGAGATGAGGAGAGGTCGCTTTGGGAGAGCTTGTAACCTGAAAAGAGCCAGAGGTAGGAGTTTTACCCAATCAAGGTGAAGTTCCTGTGACAGCTTAACAAGAGTGGTTTTTAAAGAGCAATTAGTTCTACCTTACCAGAAGATTGAAAGTGGTAAGGAATGGGAAAATGCCAGGGGATGTCTAAGGCCTTAGATAGGATTTGAGAGACTTGGGAAGTAAATTCAGGACCATTGTCTGATTGGAGAGAGGCTGGGACACCAAACCAGGGGATGATCTCTCTGAGGAGGAGATGAGAGACTGTCTGAGCCCTTTTGTTAGTTGTGGGAAATGCCTCTACCCACCCTGAGAAGGTGTCCACCAAGACCAGGAAATATTTGGCACACCTGACAGTGGGCATGTGAGTAAAGTCAAGTTGCCAGTCAGTTCCAGGAAGGGAACCTCTAGCCTGATGGGTAGGAAAAGGGGTGTTATGATACTTTGAGTTGGGGTCAGACTTCGACAGATTTTGTAAGAAGCAGTGATAGATTTTAAGAAGCTTAAGTCCTCAGGAGTAGGCTGTAGGTGGGTCTTCACAAAAGAAGACAATGCTTGGCTGTTAGGATGAAAGAGTTGGTGAAGATAGGACAGAGTTTGGCAGGTGTCAGGAGCTAAAGAAGGTAGAGATGTAGGTTGTAGTGTAAGAATGTCCTGGGGAGGATGAGACAAGTCTAGACCCCTAAGGGTCACAGCTCTAGCTGCCTCGTTAGCTCGGTTGTTTCCCCTGGAGACAATAGAGTCGTCTGTCTGGTGTGATCTACAGTGAACAATCCCAATGGCTGTGGGAAGATGGGAGGCCTCTAGCATGGCCATAATTTGGTTTGCATTAGTTACTGATCCTCCTTTCATGGTAAGTAACCCACGTTCCTTCCAGATAGCAGCGTGAGACAGAAGGATATGAAAAGCATATTTGGAATCTGTATAGATGTTGAGGGATTTTCCCTGTGCCAGTTGAAAGGCAAGGGTAAGGGCTATTAGTTCAGCATGTTGATTGGTAGTGTGAGTAGGAAGGGCCTGTGCCTCTATCACTTCAGTGTCTGACGCTATGGCATAACCAGCTCTTCTAGCCCCTTCATGTAGGAAGGAGCTGCCATCTGTATACCAGGTATAGATGGCCTGAGGCAGTGTGCCCTCCTGTATGTGCGAAGGATGAGGTAATAGTTCCTCTAAAGTTTCAGTGCAGGAGTGAGATAGGGAGTGGTCAGTATTAGGTCGAGGAAGAAGATTGGAAATATTAAGAGGTGGGCATGATTGGAAGATGAGTGTAGAATCCTCTATTAGAGCTACCTGAAGGGAAAGAACCCTAGAAGGAGGTAGAGTCTGTAAGCCTTTATAAGTTAGAAGCTGTGACAAGTTATGAGAAGAGAAGACAGCTATAGGCGACCCAAAGGTTAGTTTTTTTGTCTCTCTAATAAGGAGTTCAGCAGCTGCTAAGGTACGGATGCAAGGTGCCCATCCCCTGATCTAGGTTTTTTTGATAAGTAAGCTACAGGTGCAAAAGAGGGTCCCAGTTGATGACCTAAGACTCCAAGGGCAAATCCCTCTTTTCCTGTTATGTAGAGGGAAAAAGGACATGTCAGGTCAGGGAGATGTAAAGCTGGGGCCTTAAGGAGAGCCTGTTGAAGCCTCTGAAAGTGCTTGGTAATAGGTTTGAGAAGAGGCTCATGGGTGGGGCCTAATGCTGCTTCATATAGGGGATGAGAAAGGAGGGAAAAGGAAGGAACCCATGAACGTAAAAAACTAGCTATTCCTAGGAATGATAAACTGTTCCTTTGTAGAAGGAACAGTTAGAGACTGAATGAGATTCTTTCTATCTAAGGTAATAGCCTTGTGGGTTGGGGTAATTGTTAGTTCCAAATAGGTGACCTGAGGAGTGGACAGTTGGACTTTAGAAGGTGAGACCCTGTAGCCTTGACTGGAGAGGAAATTTAGAAGAGTAAAGGTGTCAGCTTGGCTAATATCTAGGGAGGGGCTACAGAGAAGTACATCATCTACATAAAGTATAACCTTAGATTTAGGGAGAGTGTAATGGCTAGTTTTGTGTGTCAACTTGACACAGGCTGGAGTTATCTCAGAGAAGTAAGCTTCAGTTGGGGAAATGCCTCCATGAGATCCAGCTGTGGGGCATTTTCTCAATTAGTGATCAAAGGGGTGGTGCTGGAAGTCTTGGGTTCTATAAGAGAGCAGGCTGAGCAAGCCAAGAGAAGGAAGCCAGTAAGAAACATCTCTCCATGGCCTCTGCATCAGCTCCTGCTTCCTGACCTGCTTGAGTTCCAGTCCTGACTTCCTCTGGTGATCATCAGCCATATAGAAGTAAGCTAAATAAGCCCTTTCCTCCCCAACTTGCTTCATGATCATGATGTTTGTGCAGGAATAAAAACCCTGACTAAGACAGAGAGACAAGGAGAGTAAGTCAGAAGCCAAGGCTTGACCAAATTGATGTGGCCTATCCCGGAATCCCTGAGGTAGAACAGTCTAGGTAAGTTGTGTAGAAAAGTGGGTATCACGATCTGTCCAGGTAAAGGCAAATATATTTTGTGACTGGGCATTTAAAGGGATAGAGAAAAATGCATCCTTGAGATCTAAGACTGAGAAATGGGAAGTCCCTGAGGGGATAGTGGAAAGAAGTGTGTAAGGATTAGCCACAACAGGACAGAGAGGAACTACTGCAGAATTAATGTGCCTGAGGTCTTGAACCAGGTGATAGGTATCATTAGGCTTCTTAACTGCTAGTATAGGAGTTTTAAAGGGGGAAGAGGTGGGGCAAGGGAGTTTTTTTCTCAAGAGGTCAGAAATAATAGGCTTAAGTCCCCCGAGGCTCTGGAGAGAGAGCTTGGGTTATGTACCTGGTACAGTCCAGTAATTGGATGACAACAGGAGAATGGTGTTTAGCAACAGAGGGTTTCTGGATGTCCCAGACTCAGGGATTTACCTGAGAAGCTGGTAAAGGAAATAACATGGTAGTGTTAGTAGGTTGTCTGGCTAGGAGGAGCAGAGGAACTGCTGGCAAGCCTGGGTTTAGGTGAATGTGGGGAGCAAAGGAAATAGAGGCTCCCAGCCTAACTAGAAGATCCCTTCCCAATAAGAGGACAGGACATGTTGGCACTACCAAAAAGGAATGGGTGAGAGGTACACCCCTAAAAATGCAACTAAGTGGTGGGGTCTGGAGAGGGAAGTACGGTTGTCCTCCTACCCTGACAATAGGAGAATTAGAAGGAGAAGTGGGTCCCCAAAACTCTTTCAGGACTGAGTAAGTGGCTCCAGTGTCAGAGAGGAAGGAGATGGACCACCCACATATCATGATATTTACCCTGGGCTCCCTGCTAGTGATGGCAGTGGTTGGGTCAGGGAAGCTCGGGCCTCCTCAGTCAGCCATAGCCAAGCCTAGGAGATCAGTTGGAGGGTTATCTGGGAGTGATGTCCCTTTGTTCTGCGTAACATGAGGGCAAACAAGAGGGACAGCCCAATGTCCCTCTTGATGGCACCTAGGGTATGTCCCTCTTGACTTGTGGAAGTTAGGGCAGGCTTTTGCCCAATGACTTTTTTTTTTTTCCACATTTGTAGCAGGTACCTGATGCTCTCTGAGTCTTAGGAGACCATGAGATCAGGGTAGTGGCTAGGGCTGGTTGGACAGCCTTTGCCTTTGCCAGCATATGGTATTTTTGTTTGCGGACTTTATCATCTCTCCCATGGTACACTTTGAAGGCCAGCACTAAGACTTCTGCCTGTGGAGTTAGGAGTCCCCT
Source organism: Montemys delectorum (assembly GCA_019843815.1). Lineage (NCBI taxonomy): Eukaryota > Metazoa > Chordata > Mammalia > Rodentia > Muridae > Montemys > Montemys delectorum. The sequence continues at coordinate 26,284 of JADRCD010211250.1, read as the reverse complement.
CTCCAGTTTTTTAAGTTTAGCTCTTATGTCGGGGTAGCTCTAGGAAAAGAAGTAGGTCATCAGAAGTTGCTTACCTTCTGGGTTTTCAGGGTCCAGATTGGTATGCTGTAATAAAGCCTTCATAAGCCATTCTAAAAATTGAGATGGATTCTCCTGCTTGTCCTGGACAACCTCTTAGAGTTTTTCAAAATTTACTGGCTTTAAGGCCACTTTTCTAAGACTGGCCAGAAGGCATGTAATGAACCTGTCCCTGGCTAAAATACCACCTGAAGAATTGTAGTTCCACCGGGGATCCTGGTCCCACACTGTCTCAGAGCCAATTGGGTATGTGCAGTCTGTTTGGTGAATTCCATCTGCATGCACTCTTTCTGCTTCCCAGACTCATCTGCATTCCTCAGGAAGTAAGTTGTTAGTAAGGATCATATGAACATCATGGAAAGTCAAGCTGTAAGATTGAGTGATATAATGGAACTCTTTAATAAACTTGGAAGAGTTAGAAGCATAGGACCCCAGCCTGTTTTCTATTTGGGAAAGTTCACTAAGCGAGAACGGAACATGTACTCTGACAAGACCATCTACTCCAGCAACTTCCCTTAGAGGTAGGACCGTTGCTGGGTCAGGTGTTTCTGGGGAGGAAGAACTTGGAGGTTTGGTTGTAAGCCTTAGAGCGGGTGACAGGAGGAGTGAAGGTAGCTGCCAAAGTGGGGAGTTTGGAGCGGCCCACAGCTGGCACAGAAGAAGAAAGGGAGGGGTCTGGAGAGGTAGAGCTAGCAGGCTCTGGGGCATCCTGGTGAGGAAGAGAAACTGAGGCAGCAGTTTGGGTTTTCGGCGACATGGAGGAGACAGGTCTGCAGCAAAAAGGGAGTGGTTTATTAGCTGGATCTAGCATTGTAGTATCATCTAGTGGAGGTTGTGTAGATTTCATGGCTAAGAGAAGTTGGGTTGGGGAACAAGAAGAGCACAAGGAGGGATTGGAACGGAGATAGATAAATGCTTGGACATAGGGAACCTCCTTCCATTTACCAGTTTGCTGGCAGTATGTATTAAGATCTCTTAAAATAGTTGGATCTAGGGTGCCATTCAGTGGCCATTTTGAACTTCCATCTAGTTGATATTTAATCCAGATCTTATTGCAGAGCTATATTAATTTTGATGCCTTCAAGTCAGGCATTCTGACACCCATTGGTAAGTAGTTGGACTATTCGTACCAGCATCCTGAGAACAGTCCAAGAACCAAGTAGTAACAGCCAAAGCTAGTGGTTCAAGTCATCACGAGAAACCCCAGTGGCTACCCAGCAGACCCTGGTGGCCTGCTGTGGAAAGCAACCCACCCTGGACCCAAGGATTTTTCGGCTGTAAAAGCCTGGAAAAATTGGGAACAAGAGTTGCTTTTGAGGGAGGGGCAACCAATGGCAGAAGTTCTAAGACATATGTCAACTGGGAGGCTTGACTATAAACCCCGTGGTTCCCAGAGAAGTCTGGCCAGGCCGTATCTGGGGAGCTGGAGGTCCTCCCTTCGACTGATCCTATCAATTAATATGCTGGTGTCTGTGCAAGAATTATAGCAGACTGGTAAATGGACAACGTGAAACTGAATGAGTAGATGTGGACCTGAGCAGAGGCTAACCCTACCTGATAGACCAGGAGGGGCACAGCTCACGTGGTAGAAGTTGGTATGTCCCGCAGTGTGCTCCAGCTGCAACTTGGTGGTGGTGTCTTCAGTGAGCAGCGGCAGCTTCTGTGGTGAAAGTCTGTGATTTTCGTAGCCACCAGCTGAAGGGGCCTCGAACTTGCATACTCAGTTGCTGGTGCTGCGACTGATCCACGTGGTCATGAACTCTGCCCGCCCCACTGCAGGGCAGTGCAGAGGGTGCTGACTTGAACCACCAAACTCGAGTCACAGCACCAAATGATGTGTTAGAATGGCGAGTCACGTCAGAACATACCACACACTAGGCCCAAATATTTCCACATGTAAGAGGTTTAATTGAGAGGGAGAGAGGGGGACAGTAACGTGGAAAGAGAAGAGGGAGAGAGAGAGAGAGAAAGATGGAGGGATGTTCCCTGTATATATATGGGTTCTGATGTAGTGGCTGTAGGTAAAGGTGGGAGGTGAGCCCAATGGATTCTGGGAATATGGTGGCTGTTGCCCTGGCAATAGGTCTGTGGGCCCACCCATGCATTGCCACAGGCTTTGGATGCTCTGATGCTAACACTAGCAATCTTGCACCTGTCTTTAGTTCTGCATACCGGTGCACCTGCACGGTCTGCGTGCCCAACCGTTCCCACTGTCCAGTCACTGCCCCTGCATGGTGCCTTCCTCACTCTGCAAACTAGCCATTCCCAAGTCTTGCCTGCCAGCTCAGTTCAATCTCAAGCCACTGCTGTTAGCTTTTATTCTGGTCATAACCAAATGTTTCTTTGCTAATGCAAAAGGTGCTTTTCTCTACCTACACAATCTGTCAAAGTTACTTAAGATTCTCATTCCTATCCTGTCTTGATAGATGATGATTTCTACTGCTGCTGTTAAATTATTCAGTTATAACCAATCAACATACCCCTCAATCTTGTCAAAAGTTTGCTAATTATCAAGTTTATGACAGAAACAATTCCCAAAACCTTTAACAGTTTAAAACCCCATGAGGTCTCAGAAGAAGTGGACACAGCTACAGGACACTGCCTGGACAGTGTTATGATAATCACTGAAAAACAAAATGGACAACACTGGATACCCTGAGTCAAATGACTTGGCTAAATCAGAGCAAGTTATTTATCATGCCATGTATATCCATTCCACAGAGAAAAAGCCCTGCATCTCCTGCCCTCGAAAGCCGAACTGACTGCCCAAGTTGCCATGGAGACCATGGAGACCACAGGAAACAGTAGGCTAGTGGACTCTGTCATTTTTCAAATAATATAGCTGCTAGATTGTTGTTTATTCCCCAGACTTCTGACTACATTGACAGCTAAGAAAACTATAGCTTGACAGCTAGAAAAAGCTTTCACAGATGTAATCTGTTATCTCCTTACCTAAACTTGGTTTCCATTAATTAAATGCTTCATATTTCCTCTTCTTGCTATGCCACTGTCCTAACGTTAATTCTAATAAAACATTCCACTATATGATCCAACTTTTTAATCACAAAATTTTGTTGCTTCTGCTCCACAAAAGGCTCATCTTAAAGACTGTTCATGTTGTTTATTCATGTTACCTCTTTTGTAAACTTATAAGCTACGGGAAACTTACTCAGATCTTCCTCTTATAGACCAAATAGGCTCTAAAAGACCCCCAGAGCTGGGGAGACCCTCACTCAAGTCTTGAGATGACATGACCACCCAATAACTCATGAGAGACCGATCTTGATGCAACAGCATGAGGTTTATTCAGGGGGAGGAGAGGAAGCCAGTATACTGGGGATGAACTGTAACCCTCGCAGGGGCAGAGGAGCTCAACCCCGAGCACAAGAAGTGAGGAGTATTTAAAGGAAAAGAACACAAACTAGGGGGGTGAGAGGGTTACCAAGGAAACATAACATAAAAATAGTGGAAAATTCTAAAGAGACCCAACCCCTGATTGAGTCAGGGTCATAAGGAAAACATCCTACACACTCATTATTTGCAAGAATGTGGTTTGGTCAATGCTATTCACTTTATGGCTGACCGTTCCCTGGAACCACCCAGATGGCTTATATCCTGCTTTTTGTTCTTGGACCTAGCTGGGGGGGAGGGAGGGGCCTTTGTGGTCAACATGTTCCTGAAACTGGCTAGTCTACATTCTTGGCTCTTTACAGAGGTTTTCAATGCCCTTTTAGGTAAAGGTTATACATTATACATTCCTACTAATACATTTCTATTAAACGCTCTTATTTTAAAATTCTAAAATTCTCCAGCTCTTCAGCTCCATCCAGATAAGTACATCTGTCCAAGGTTCCCACTTACTACCTATTCCAAAGGGTGAGATTCCTCCTGGTTTCAAATGTACATCATAAAAAATGTTTTCTTTCTCCCAAATGTACTTAATTTTATTCTCTAACTATAACATTTTTCAACATATTGTCAAGTCCAGGTGCTTACTACACCCAGGACAGCTCCAAAGAAGCAACCTTCAGATGCTCCATCTACTGTCACGGACACAGACGCTTCTGACCTATCTTCAGATAGCTCCACAGGCCCTGGACAGCAAGGAAACAGACAACATTCTGATTATGCATTTCCCTCCTCCAATTCTTCCCAGATTCTCCCCACTTCCCCAGCCACCAGATTGTTGTTCTATTTTTCTAAGTTTTTTCTTTTATTGAAAATACATTTTTTCATACAATTTGTTTTGATTCACACACACACACACACACACACACACCCTTTCTGTCTCTTGTTAGAAAACAAACAGGCATCTAAGAAATAATAATAAAATACAACAAGCTAAAAGAAAAACAACCAAATAAAAGCCAAAGGAAAGAGCACAAGAAACACTTATAGACGCAGAGACACACACATCCACACACACAGGGATCCAATACAATGAAAGCCGAGACACCAAGAGGCCAGAGTATATATGCAAGTGACCGGTGAGGTCTAAAAACAAAAAAGCCATGACCACAAGATGAGACACAAAGTGTAACCTCCCCCAGCCAAAAGCTGGCCTTGCCACAAAGCAGCCACCCCACCCAGGGTGAGGCTTCCTGAGATAAACAAAGCTCTTTTGTTCTGCCACTACTCTCTCTCTCTCTCTCTCTCTCTCTCTCTCTCTCTCTCTCTCTCTC